>JAPQRP010000005.1:12327157-12343603 GCA_037367295.1 Apogon hyalosoma
CAGACCCAAGCAGAGCATTTACAGTTTATGTAGACCACAGGGAAATGTTTTAAAATGTATAATTCCATTTAAAAAAGGAAAATATCCCTCCTTTAATAGCCCTCTCACATCAAACATGGATTTTCCTCCAAAAATTTCCAGGCTATAGATAAAAATAATTTTACTTTTCATTTTTCTTCTTTTGTAGTTCTATTAATAAGTTGTCTTTCTCTTATGAAATGACTGCTGTTAATCACACCTAAGCCATTCAGTTGTAGTTTGATCAATGATCTTGTGTCACTCGTTCACTCATGCTAGTTTACAATACGGTTTCTATTGATGATGATAAACTTTATTTTGAACATGAGTAGGAATAAAATATAAAGGTGAACAAAAGGCAAAGAGGAATTACAAATTTAAATGGAACACTCCAGAATATTGAAGGTAATTAGTTAACAAAAAAAGTCACACAGTGTACAACTATTTCATTGTGGCTTTTTAACAACAGTTTATGTACAAAATGGAGTAGGAAGAAGCTGAGCTTGTATCGTCCTACCCCAAATTTACATGACTTGGCTAATCAGCTAATGTATGCAGTCCATAACAAAGAATAGATCAGTTATTAAATGATTGAAAAAGAGATATTATGACATACTTTTAATAACTATTGCTGGTGTACTCCTGTTCATTGATACTATATCTCTGGAAAATAAGGTTTTTATAAATCTATGTACGTTGTACATTTTACGTGTTGTCTTTGTTCTACTACAGTGTCCAACTTAACCCTGTCATCTGTTGATCAACTTTTGTAAGACTGATAACTGATCAATGATCAGTGGAGCCAATCTATAAATATATTTACTTATGTGGTGATAAAGACATGTTAATATTTTTAGAAGAGAGGGCCTTGGAGTTCAGCCCCAGTCCAAAGAACATCCCTAACAAAACACCTTTATTGAGTCTTTTTCCAACATTTTTTTGATACATATAAATGTATCTGCAGTAAAAATGAAACTATTATGTGAAAAAGTAGATGAACAACAACTCCAAGGTTGTGTTCTGACGCATTTAAAAGAGATCTTCTCAACATTATCTTCAAACAAAAAGCTCCCAGCAACATTTCTCATAAAACTGAGGGACGGTTTTAAATTAGATAAACAGCATAATTCCCAGATGTAAAAGTATATATAACATGCAATAAATAATTTATGATGGAAGGATTTATTATAGGGTTGGGCATTATATTGAGTTAAGTTGATTAATAGAAGTTTTGCTCTCTGAAAATAGTGAAAAACTTGTAAATTGCAAATTTGACATAATTCCTCCGGAGGCTTTTCCTGCTCAACATAAATGTAAAATATAACCTGTTTGTTTCATGTATTAATCATGAATGTGTTTCTGAAGTCCATCCAACCATCCATTTTCTTTTCTTTCTAAACATAGTTTTAGCTAAGAAAGAGTGTTTTTGAGTCATGTTTTGTCTTTAGTTCAAATAACTACAAAACAATTGATTAAAGTAGTAAATTGTCCATAATGTTAGAAAAAAATCAAGGTGTCATTTTTGGTCAAATTGCCCAGCTCTTATTTAACAACTCAACAGTCTGACCTGGGGTTCATCTTGGTACCTTAAAAGTCAAAATCAGCATAGATTCGCCCTGCTGTTACTATCTGTAATATCTTAAAATGCGTCTTTTTATTTCAGTCAATACTGATTGTAGTCCATCAGCCATCCTTCCTGTGCTTGTGTGGTTTTACACAGATGCCATTATCCACGTCCCACTTTTCAGCAGCATACCGAGCTGTTGCTGCTGTGTTGCTCCATCCTCTGCTCGTTCCTTTTAACAGTAGCCTGCAGTGATAATGGGCAAGTGATGCCTGCACAACGCTGAGCTCTAGATAAAACACACACTATTTATGCGAAGGCCAACTTGTTCCTTGTCCTCATCACTCCAATTGCACTCCGTCTTTTTATTTTAATGGACCTACACAGCATTTTGCATGTTTTAGCCCATTAACTGCAGCACATTTTTACATTACAGACAGCTATTTTCTAAAGCGTGCCATTGGTTTTTAGATTGATTCTCTCGCCTCCAGGCAGCCTTTGGTTTCAGGTCATTTAAAAGAAAGAAAAAACTGAAAGAATCAACTTGCAGTGACTTTAAAGTTGCCATGGACAAGTAATTACTCCGATAGATGCTTTTAAACAAAATGAAAAACAGAGATCCTTATTTCCATTACAGTAAAACAAGATGTCTTACTATTAAAAGGAAGAATAAACACAGTGACTGGATGTTGATCATCAGGGACAGTATATCATCAGTATGTACAATCCTAACAGGTCCTCATATCTAAACAACAGATCAAGTCCATTACTGATCCCTCCTAAATTGACACATATACTCTAAATTTACAACCTGGATTATAATTGATAGTGTTTAAAAATGCATCATGGCTAAGGTTTGGTTAAGTTTAAGCACAAAATCAATCCAACCAATGTTAGGAAAAGGCTGTGGTTAGTGCTAACGAGTGTCTACAGTTTGTTATTCCAACATTTCCCCCCTCTGACCGCCTCCTTGAGTGTAGCTTTTAAAATATTGTAAGCTTTTGGTTTTCACACACGTATTCATACTAGGAATATTTTAATTACTATTTTAAATGGAATAATCAAGGTAATTTAAGTCAATTAGTGATGGCATCATTACTAACATATACCCTCGTCCAAACCATAATAATAATGAACATTCTAACAAGCCAAAAAGTGGGTGAATCACTAATATACCGTTTTAATTTTAACACTTAGAACATAGATAGTACTCATGCATTAACATTAATTCCTTAAGCCCATCCAACCCCAAATAAATATTAGTTAACTTTTAAAAAAAGTCTATGTATATTTAACATTTTGACTAATCAGCTAATCAGTTATTTGTATACATCCCAAATTCATACAAACACAAGATATTGGCTTCAAGAGTAATGTTAATACATACCATTTTAAGCCTCTTCAAAAATTGTCCAGTTCTGTTTTTTTCTGATGAAGCCAGTCTGAATATATGCTCATGTACTTTAGTGGAGTTTGTGTTGGAGTCTGGATTGTGCTGGGAAAGGGTTGTTTCTTCACATTCACTGGCTCTTTTTCTAAACTAACTGTAGCTAATGTTCCACATTGTTGTAGCTGTCGAGGGGCTAAAGAGAGGGATTTATGAACGCAAGAGAAAGTACAAGGATTGTCATTGAGAATCCAATATGAGCACATCTTTGTGGACTCGCATTCATAGATTATGGATCAGCTAGCAGTTAGCAGCTAACAGTTGTTAGCTTAGAAATGGAGTTAGCTAATGTCAGCAAATGGCTAGCTCTCAGCACAGCTAAGACTGCAACATAGACTAAAAAAATGAAGTAACCAAGCATGTTTAAATGTCACAAATTGAACCTTTAAATATAACATATAGACACACAATAGCAACTGTTGTGACATGCGACACTGCATGAAGACTTCCTTCATGTCTGGGTAGGCTAACCGAGTATTACAGAGAGAACCGTAGGATCCTAACAGCAGAATGGGTGGGATGCTGACAGAGTGAAATAATGGCTAATTCTGACCACAAAATCCTGAAAACAGAAGAAATGTGCAGAAGTGTCAGTCTGTAACTGATGGAGAATATAAGTGGTTCTTCAGTGGGTTTGGAGGGCTTTAGAGAGCACTGATGGAATTTGAAGTGGCCACTGAATTGACACCAGATTTTAAAGGTGGATTTCACCGTTGGGTTTTCTGTAAAGCTAGAGGGTTTTATCAGCAGGGGATGTAAGTAAGAGTTGGGAAGATGAGGTGCATGACTATATCTGTACCCTACACCATAAATCTTCAAGTGCCCTTGACTGAGGCTCTGGCTTACAACTGCAGAGTCCACAAGAGACTCCGGTGGCTTTGAAAACAGCTTCAGCACATCAGTTCCCATCAGAAAGCTGAAGCAAATACAGAATACATAGTGACCAGCTTCGGCAGTTTGACGGTGGACACTGTAACCTTTAGGTAAAACTTCTGTTAATAGTCTAAGTGAATTTTTTGGACATTCACTTAAAAAATTATGACTCAAACCATAAACAAATTCCAAGTAGTCGTTATTAGTGGTACAGAAATTATTACATTATTTGTTCAGTTGTTAACAACTGAATTAATCAACAATTATTTTGATAAGAAATGTTTTTGGTTTGAGGCATTTCTTTTATTAAACTCCTGTGAGTCCAGGGTCTTAAATGTAAATCTTTTGTATTTTTTCCTCTTCTATGACAGTAAAGTGGTTATCTTTGGGTTGTGGTTCAAACAAGACATTTGAGAACGTTATGTTGAGCCATTACATGACACTGTGTGCACTAAATAGCAAACAGTTTATTTAAGAAAATAATCAACAGATTAATCGACAGTGAAACTAATCATTAGTTGCAGCCCTTCTTGTATTTTGCTTTGCCAAGATCTTAAGCATTTTAATGCTGTGAAAAAGTGATAATGTGTCCTCTCTTGTGTTTTCTGCATATGACACTGAATGGACAGATACTCATTTAATGCAGCTTTTGAAACAAAAATCTCAAAACCTCTATCTCTCGCATTTTAAAAGGAATGTAAAAGATTAAAAAAGTAATGGGAACAATATTATGATGGATTATCTGGGTGCAGCAGGTTACAAGTCCCTGCAGGTCGTTTGTCATGAAGTGAAATTCAGAACCCAGTTGCTGTGCACGATACATGTAGACATGTAAAAACGGTGGCATGTAGCTCTATGTGTGTTTAGCACATGGTGAGATCATTAAAAACCACCAGCGTTGTGGTGTAATGCTGCACTGCACACAGCGTAAATGAAAAGCCTCCACATGTGTGAGTGTGCGCTGGAGCATTAGTGTGTTCTTTCACATTTGCATAAGTGTGAGTGTGTGCCTTTATGTGTGAGTCTGGTCGCCACAGTCCAGATGTTTTTTGGAGCCTCCCTGCAGTTTAAGCTGGCCTGGAATTTTCTGGAATTAGCCTGCTGCCACTGGGCTGGGCAAGCTGATAACATGCTGAAACTTTGCATGCAGAGGAGGCACTGTGTGTGTTGAGTTTAATCTGTATTAGAGGTTATTTTAGGCAAACTACCCTGGGGCATCTGTCACTTAGAAGTGTGGCAAACGTCCAGAGGGCTGCAGGGTTTTCAAAGAGTGAGAATGTGTGAGTGTGTGGGTGATTTATTTATTTTTTTTTGGTGTGTGTGTGTGTGCGTGTGTGCGTGTGTGTGCGTGTGTGTTACATCTTGTGACGGCACCATCAAAAATATTACAAGAAACTAGTCTAACTTTAATTTCTGCCTTAACTTTCTATGGCTTCATAGCAGTGACAGTCATCTTAAAGTGATGTTTTAGAAACAGCGTAATGGAACCTCTCAAAAAATGGCACAAATGTTCACTGAAGCACAGGGATGAATTGGTGAAACTTTAGAGCCCAAAAGTCAGTTTTGCTGTGACCTCACAAGGCACATTTTTGAGCAAAACTAGAATATCTATACAAGTTGTGAGTTCACACGAAACACACACAACAGAATAACATGACTTTGTATTCAAAAGGGTGAAAGTCAACTTCTCTGTTTCATCATAATGTTCCATTCAAACACTTTTCCGTTCATTGTTGAATTGAACACTCCTCGGTAAAGACTGTTCAATTCTCATTGGAATCATACATGTCAGTAGGGCTGGTAAAAAAAAAAAAATTGATTTGATCAATTTTATTTAAATTGTGCGTTATCGAGTAATAGTGGATGAGATCGATTTATCAGAGTGGGACTGTAAATACCTAACCCAGGTACTGCTGAGGCGCGGCCGGCGCCGTCTTTCGGGCCCCTGGGGGAGACAAGGCATCTTGATCTCACTCGCGATGGTTCTGGCGCAGGAGGGGCGGAGGAAGGGTGGGGAAAGCACCTCATTTGGAGGTCCTCCTGACCTCAAACTCAAACCCACAGTGTGGAGGAACTGGCTTCCTGGACCGTCTAGTGGCTCTCCGAGGCGGGTTGCGGAAGCTGGTCGTTCTAGGATTATTAGCTTGGATCTGTACTCAGCCATAGGTGACAGTGATGCGCCTTAACACTAGAAGACACCAGCCATAAAACAGAATAAAGATGTTTAAGAAGTCTGTTCTAGAAACATGGTAATGTTTCTGTCCCGTTCATTATTTAAGAGCAGATTCAGCTGTTTACTGATGAAATTTCATATTTATTTCCTTTCTAATGTCAGTATTGATACCAGTGTTGCATGGCTGCGGTCGTCAGATAATCAGGTTACAGTTAAAAATTGTACTTTGTAAATTGCACTAAATAAATGTGAATCATTTAATTAATACTGAATCGAATTGATAACAGCTCAAATCGAATCATGATCAGTCGTTTAAGAACCTTATAAATCAAAATCGAATCGATTAAGGATGATAACACAATCTACTGAAATGCACCAAAATAGGCTTCAGCTATTAATGAAATGTAGTAAAGTCTGAAACGCTCACTCAGTATATCTGGGATTTTCTGGTGTTCTGATTATCTGTCACCATCTCTGCATTACAAAACAGACTGATGCCATAAATGGGGCGGCCATGGCTCAGGAGGTAGAGTGGGTCTTCGTTTAACTGAAGGATAGGCGGTTCGAATCCCGCTCTGTCCCAGTCATGTGCTGTTGTGTCCTTGGGCAAGACACTTCACCCTCCTTGCCTCCAGTGCTGCTACTCACACTGGTGTATGAATGTGTATAAATGTTCGGTGGTGGTCGGAGGGGCTGTAGGTGCAAACTGGTAGCCATGCTTCTGTCAGTCTGCCCCAGGGCAGCTGTGAATATGTATGTAGTTTACCACCACCAGAGTGAGAATGTGTGAGTGAATGAATAATGGGTCCACTGTACGCGCTTTGAGTATGCGTTCATAGAAAAGTGCTATATAAATCTAATCCATTATTATTATTATTATTATTATTATTATTAAATTTCATGGGTTCTGCATTTGTTATACTGCTGGGTAATTGCAAGATAATAGGATTTATGAATATTTCCAAACTTAAATCTATGCAAGTGACACAGGTGCGTTTTTGGCTCCAGTTGGCCTTGTGCATGCTTTGTGAGGTACACACAATATTTTTGTCTCATTTGCACAACTATCACACCCACAAAAACCACACAATCATCTTGTGGATCTGGCACTTAATACCTGTTAATACGTTCCTTCTGAGTCTTCGCTGCATGTAGAATTAGATGCCAACTGTCACTGACAATCACAAGGTGTTACTTCTAGATAAATTAAGATTTTCTTTCACAGACTGTCAAAAATTGTTGAAAGTTGCACTATATTTAGATGGAGACTAGAGAATGCACTAATTACAATTATGTGACATGTGTGAAGCATAGCTTTTCCATAGAGGGTTGCTGGTAGACGTATATTTTACAGCTTCTTGGCTAAGTTTACTATGGGGTGAGAAAGCAGGGATGTAAGGAGTAAGAGTGAGGAGAGAGATAGCAATGGAAAAAATGAGAGAAGCTGCCATTTTTGTTTTGATATATTAGAATTTCACCAGAAGAAAATATGAAATATGAAGGATAGTGACCTTTGATGCTCAGCTCAGTTTATTTTTCCAATCTGTGCTTGTTTCTTTTTCAATTGTTAATTACATCTCTTCAAACATCAGCATTCTGCAGGTGTAAATACAGTGTGTGTGTGTGTGTGTGTGTGTGTGTGTGTGTGTGTGTGTGTGTGTGTGTGTGTGTGTGTGTGTGCGTGTGTGTGTGTGTGTGAAATCTACTTCTAAAAGGCAGTTTCTGTACTTGTAGTATCTGATTCATTCACTTTGTCCTTGAGGTTCTTTGAACGTTGAATAAATGCAAGGTATAATGTGTGAAGAGGACTTAAGCCTCACAATGAAGTGTCATTCAAACCTCTGTCTTTGGCTGCAAATTAAAAAAAAAAATCTGCTGTTGGATGTTGCTTTGTCAGGTTTTGGAAGATGGAAAAATAATACTTGAATAATGTAAAAATGAGTGACTGAAAGTTGATTAAAACCATGATGTTTATTTGCAGTTCCTTTGTTATACTATTTCTTGTCAGAACATGACTGTTTGCCAAATAACAAAACATTTCACAAGTCTGAGGCAGAACAAACCCACTCAGACACTGACGCTGTAAACTATACAACAACCAGGCCTCCTCCTTCTCCTCTTCCTCCTCCCCCTTCTTCTCTTTCTCCTCATCCTCCTCCTTCTTTTTCCCTCCTCCTCTTTCTTCTCTTGTTCCTTGTTCACCTCATCCTCCTTTGTCTGCTTCTCCTTCCCCTCCTATACTTCCTCCTTCTCATTCTCCTTCCCTTGCTCCTTCTTGTCCTCCTCCTTTTTCTCCTTTTCCTCCTCCCCCTCCTCCTCTTCCATAGGTTAAGTAGACTAGACCATGAATATCCCTCCTGATGGGTTCTTCTGAACAGGCTAATGTTCTCACCCTGAAGCTCCCTAGACTTCCCATTAATTCCAGGCTACTCACTACTGTTATAAATTGCAGCCCCTAAGCTGAAGAAACAGAAACACTCTGCTTACATTTCTCTACCACTCTGGATAAAAAAAAGAGACATATTTGCCCCAAGAGTGTTCTTTTTTTTGGAAATAAACTTTTTAAAGTAGTTACTTGTCATTACTTCATCAATATTAGATCAGTTTTACATCTCCTTGGGGTATTTTTCTGAACACTGTAATAATGAGGGTCCAAATTGTGCAAAGCAACAACAACAAATATCCAATTTAGCACCTGATCCCTCCACAAACCTGGAGAAAACCCTAAGGTCCATGTGCTGGAAGATCATCTGTTTTGTAAAACTGCCACAGCTTCGAAGAAATGAAATACTATTGCAACTTTTTGAGTAATGATTTCACCAGTGACAGTATTATTCACAAAAATTCATGACACTTCGCCATATTGAATGACATTGTGTCTGCACCCAGCACTTCAGCAGTTCAGACTGTTGGTTTGAAATCATCTCAGGGAAATGCTGCTGTGACAGTTGAATTTCCCCAATATGGGATAAATAAAATCTTATCTTATCCTGATATATTGTTTAATGGATCCAAAATATGTGATTACAAAGAAATTCTCTAATAAGCTGTAGTTTAGGGACTAGTTTGTTCACAGTTGAATCCTCATGGTTTTTGTGTTTTTGTTTCAGTGACTGAAGTTTTCCAGAAATAATCACTGATTCATGACATTCACCACAGTGGATAGTTACATTTTACACTGAAATAATACATTTTCTTAAATCAGTGATATATTTTCTTTGTTGAAAGAGCTTTATGGATGTGTTTATGCTTAAAAAATTAATGTCTTCGCATGTTAAACTGCCACATGCATGGGATCCACCACAATGAATAGTTGGATATTATGCTACAGAAATAAGATATGGAAGAAATCCAATTGGATATGTTAGAAAATCACCAGTTTGTTCACAATTCATGCATGAAAGGGTTAAGTAATAACTCTGTATGTATAAACACAACCTTAATAAACACCCCAGCCAATACACTGGCTATATTGGCATAATGCTGCCCTCTGTTGACTTCCCCCATGTGTATCAAATGTGACTGTCACTGAATTTAAAACAAGGCAGTGATTCTTAGTTTCTTAGTTCACCTTCTTTTTCATCATTTCACTCAATAATATCGCCACAGTCTGTGTATATTCAATGCTGATCCACTGTGTTCCTCATGTCCTCCGGTGCCCGACTCGTCTCAACTCTGACTCTTGTTTGTGTCTTCCCCTAGATTTGCGTCAGGTGTTATGATAACCCTCAATAATCTAAAAGTCACACACACAGAGCAGTAAGCCAGTGTAATAGCAGCGGTAGCGGCGTTTTGCTCACACAGGGCTGCATAAGTGTGATAATGTAAGTGAAGAGCAGGCAGCCAACATATGAGCAGGGATACAGATGTCTCTGTGCAGGATTTAGACCTTTTGGTGTGCGTCTCACCCTCCCTCTCTCACAGCTAAAGTCCTGGTAAACAAACAGCGTTGACTTTGTTCATGCACAGACCCAAATTACAGAGAGAAGTCAGGTGGAGAACGGCTTTACTGCCACTGCCTTTAAAGTCAGGTTTGTCTTTGGATCATTCAGCTGCAAGGTGGTCTACGTCCTGAGGGACAGCACAGACACTGTTCAAAGCATTGGGGTTAGCAGAAAGAAAAGCCAGACAGTGAGGCAGTGCACACATACTTTTATCTTCCACCTGTATGGGGAGCTTTTATGAGCGAAGGTAAAGATATTTAGTCCATGCATTTGTGCATTATGATAGGTACAGAGATCAACCACATACATGGATAAACGCCCCCATGGAAATGCTGTTTAAGTAAATAACTGAATCCACCAATAGTGCATTTTATAGACTGTAATAATGATAGTTCACAGCAGGAAATACAATAGCCAGTAGCTGATGCTTTCTTGTAAATATGTGATTATCTCACCCCCACTTGAAAACATTTGACAATGAGAACATGTTATGCATGTCTGATGTTATCTTTGGGTTCATTAGCAGATGGATTACTGCAGACCTGACTGTTGAAGTTAAAGTAATGAATATTTAATGAAATAAATAGTGAAGATAAAACTAAATATTAAAAAAAGGTTTCTTGTAAATAAATTGGGCGTGGACCACTGGAAAAAATCTTGGCCAGTACAATCAACAGATAGTTGATACTGATGTTACTTTCTATTTCTTTGTTTTGTTTTTGTTGTTATTTATCCTTTCCTTAAGATCTCTAATGTATAAATACATATCTACTATTTCAAAGCCTTTCAGGTCTTTATCACATTAACTTTGAGTGAAAACTGATTCAAATATATACATTTGTAATGAAACCATTGATATAATGCAACACATAAATATCTGTTATTATTGCTGGTTAAAATACATCTTATACCGTATACACTGAAACCACTATTGGCTGATATTGGCAAACATCGGCTGATACTGATGTCCAAATGATACATCCCTAAAATTTATGATTAGAATCTCAGAGAATATGGCCTTTTCTTTCAATTTGAAGTTATCCCTGAAAATGTATGACTTAACTATAAGAGAATATCCAAGGTTTATTGCTTGCAAATACTAATTGCTGTGGGCCACAATATCATCCCACCCCCACCTGCAAAAAATTTGACACTGAGATTGTGTTATGCATGTCTAATATTAACTATTGACTTCATTATCAGATGGATTACTGCTGAATTGCTTATCTAAGTCAATAAATAGTCTAAGAAACAGCACTAGATTGCTAAAACTA
Source organism: Apogon hyalosoma (assembly GCA_037367295.1). NCBI lineage: Eukaryota > Metazoa > Chordata > Actinopteri > Kurtiformes > Apogonidae > Apogon > Apogon hyalosoma. Next base: position 12,338,451 of record JAPQRP010000005.1, read on the forward strand.
AACATTAAAAATACCTAAGTGGGTGGAGTTTTGTCTTTTGTGTATATTATGTATATTCCTTAAAAGCTGGAAACAACACGACTAGTATTAGCCATTGATACCAGTGATTTGTAAAACATCCTGTTGGTGAAGATTCATTACACTAATAAGATATAAGAGCTTTCTGCTCTGACTCACAGCTAAAGATAGACCAGAACACACCAGGTTCAGTTGCCGTGGTCATAGATGGGAGGTTATGTGGTAATGTGGTTATGTGGTTATGTTGTAATTACAGTAGTTAAAGAATACGGAGGGGATCTGAGGTGCAATCAAGCACCTCAAATAATGACAGCAAAACATGGAAGAGGACTTGCATTTCCTTTCATTTGGCTTAGGCACTGAGAAAAAAAACACTTAGGAGCTGCTCCCAAGTGTTTTAATGGAAGGGAGAACTCTAATCAAGCTGTCTGCTCACTGATCATTTTGTGTATTTTAATAGCAGAAGGTGTTCTGAGTGAATGCACCCAAGGAAGAGCACCACTGGAACTGTTCCGTCCTCAGTGAGTGAATGGATAATACACGGTCAGAGATGTCAAGAGCACTGTGTTGTTCGTGTATTGGAAAAGCTGCAAGAATCACAGAGTTTCAACCATAACTATGAACCACTGAATGGGAAAGAAACACAAGGCACATTTAATTTAGTCAGATACAACAGGAACCAAAAATATAAATATCAAAATATGTACAAAAACCATAGTACAAGATAAATTAACCATATTAATAAAACTGAGTGTTGTGTTTACAGACAGCTGATGAATTAAAGGTTTGACTAAAGTAGTCATTTACCAACAACCAGATGTGATAAGTGTAAGACTTTTCCAATATATATACCAGGGGTGTCAAACATATGTCCCACGGGTCAAAACAGGTGTCAGATAGAAAAGTGACCCCCATGGAAAAGTGACTGACCCCCAGTAAATCACCAAAAGTGTAAAAAAAAAGTTTATTTAAGGTATATATATGAACACAAAGCGTGTTATGGAAAGCACAAAAATGTATTAACAATCATGCATTGCACAAATGTACAAGCCCATGATATTACAAATCTATCTGTCAATCTGTGATTAACACCTGTTATTTACTCAAAAAATTGCCATTGATTCAAATCCCATAACCTTTACTGCAATCTGTTTTCACCCATTCAGTGTTGCATAGTTTTTGTTACAAATATTACCACACATAAAACCTATTTTTTCAGAATTTAGGGTAGATTTCATGTCTATGATGTCCAGCAAAACACTAAAATGATCACAGATTATTTGCTTAAATGGTGAATGGACTGCACTTGTATAGCACATTTTCTACACCTTCATGGTGCCCAAAGCGCTTTACAAAGCCTCACATTCACACACACACACACACACACGCATGCACACGCACACACACACACACACGCACGCACACACACACACACACACTCGTTCACCAGTGGGCTTTAATGGCTATATGAATGAATGAATGCAGTAGTTTCTGGTGAAAATGTCAAATTGTACACATATATTATTATGATATAGAGATTTATTAGAATATTTTTATTAATACACAGTACAAATTTCTTTAAGGGGTCAAAATTCAATGGGGTGGGTCAGTTTTCCATACTAGAAAATTGACCCGCGGGTCACAATTCTAGTGACCTGGGGGTCAGATTTCCATGGGGTTGGAATTCTATATGACACCGACCCTCCAGAGGGTTCAATCCAGCCCACAGGATGAATTTACACAGTGCAAAGATTACACAGAAGACATTAACAGTCAACGGTGTCAATGAGTTTGACAAGTTGTACGAATCATAAAGTTAAATGCTATATTTTTCAGATCCAGATGCCTGTTACTAAAGATTTTGTGCCTTTGTAGATCCACTGTGATAAAAAAAAAAAAAAAACACAGAGGATGTCATGAGTTGTTTTTTTTTTAAGAAATGTCATATTCAGGGATGTTCAGGTTATTCACATTTTGGTCTAAGGTAAGCTTGTAAATATAAGCATGTTCATACTGTAATTTAACTTTTTTGTACTAAAACAAAGAGAAAATTTTGGAGCTGTCATTTTTTATTTTCTTGTCTAGCCCACTTGAGATTAAATTGGGCTGTATGAGGCCCCTGAGCTAAAATGACTTTGACGCCACTGGTGTATACAGCAGATGACATGTACATGTAGAGCAGGCGCCCCCAGACTTTTTTTTCATGACACAAAAGGGAGAAAATGTTGTATGAATATCATCTAATACAATGTTTTACTGACATGTCCACCTTCAAAACTAAGCTGAGTAAGTGGACTTGACTATCTGATCCAGCTTAGGGGTCAACCTGTGACTAAATGTTGGTTTGTAGGAAAGCATCAGCCATCACTGAAGAGTAATTGCAACCAGCAGCAAACTAGAACAGCCATATAAAACACATTTTACACAAATACATGACTGTCTCTTCTGCTGTGAAAATGCTGGTATTGTAACATGTCGGAATGTTTGGGCCACAAAACAACAGATAAAAGTAAAAATGGTGAAATATGTTTACTCACATACATTTGTGATTAACCTGTAATCTCAGAGAATAAGTGTGTGATATTCTGCTGTTTTGATATTGGTCAATATACACAAATATCCAATATCATACTAATATCTGGTCAATATATTGTTGTATCCCTAAAACGTATGATTAGGATCTCAGAGAAGATTCCTTGTGAGTTTGAGTTTGTCCCCTCAAATTTATGCATTCACTATATCATACATTTCCAATATCCATGTTTTTTTCTTGTAAATTCGCAAGATTTATCAAGGAAATTCCAAACTAGCCTCCCCAGTTTTTAATTTTCTTTAGTTTTCTGTAAAATGGCCCTAATACACCATTGTCCATTACTGCACAGAAGCCTTAAGCAGCTGTTAGCTTTGTTGTTTTTGCAGGGATGTAATGGGAGCGAGTGTATGCAGGAAACACACACGCACATGCACAAAAAAAAATATCACAACATAAGCTTCTGTAGGTAAAATCCGTATTTAGTGTGGTCTCCATTTGGATTCATTAAATCTTCAGTGTCCTCTGGTCGACTGGATGTTTTCTTAATAATCTTGTGTTATATTACACACTTTCAGAAATTCCCAGAGGCTTCGTGGTCTTTTATTGTGTTCTTTCTCCAGATGATCCCATATAACTTCTATAATATTCATATTGTTTTCTGAAGTGCATTTTTTAAATACTCTTTACATATTTGCTGTGTATTTCAGTTTTGCGTTTCAAAAAAACATGTCTGCGCTTTGGGTGTGGACCGTGTGTTTGGGAAAGGCAAGCGTTGAGGGTAGGCAGAGCTCAGAGTAATGTCAGTGTTCCAGCCGATGACAGCCAGAGGGATGCTCTATCTGCCTTTATCTGCTGTTTACACGCAGCTGACTAATTTGATTACAGCCATTCCACATTAACCCTGCATGCTCACATTTGGCAGGTCCATAATTACAGATACTTAACTGTAGCCAAAACTGGCCAGAACTGAGGACAGATCTGTAATCCAAAATATACTGTATACACAGCCATGTACACAAGGGGATTACAGCAGGATTTTCTTCATGTTTCAATGTCTTGAGGACACCTTTTGACTAATATACATGTAGGAACGCTGCAAATTAAGCCTTTGTTATGAAAAAACAGAAAAGATCCAAATGCACTTAATGAGTGCAGTTAAGAGTCGTATAAAACATGCATCATCAAAGCCTGACCTTTGTTTAGGTTTGACAAGAACATGGCTATGAACATGATCTTATTTTCCTCTGAAATATTATGAGGTAGGTTTTGGCTCTGGCATTCCGTGGTACGTGCTGTGAGGCTCAGGATGAGGCGACATTACATAGTACGAATACCTGTGGTCGCTGGTGTTGGATATGAAGGCATTTGCACCAGAGAAACAGGAAAGAGTGAACATTTTCCCTCCCTGTTTGAAGGCAGGATGGAGTTATGAAGGCTGTAGCGTCTGGAATCCACAGGATTATATACAGCCACCAAGTCGATAACAGTCAGCCAGCTTTTGACAGAATGAGAATGTAACATTAAACAGTGAATGACATTACGTATGAGGACAAGGTTATGTTTGTCGCCAAAAGGGAGGTTAGTAACGTGGTAAGTCTGTGTGTTGTTATGGGATTTGTACAAGAAGGCTTAATGGGAGGCTGCCAGCATCACAGACTGCCTTCCCAGTCCCTGCCTGCCTGTTTGGAATCCAGAGAAGATTAAACTGCTGCTGATTTAATTTGAGCCTTAATTAAACCTCAGCAGCTGCCAGTAGATCCTCTGAAAAGGCTAACTGGTTGAGGGACACAGAGTTAGGATATCTGTCAGAGATAAAGAGGTCTGGAAGTCGAGAAAACATCAGGAAGAACAAGAGATTAAGACATGGAAAGCAATAGTGGAGAAATAGAAATGTACAGATGCTAATTAACAATAAATGCGTTTAGTGAATATTAAACCTTCAATTTTCAGCTCAAAAACAAAAAGCTTGCAGGACATTTTTAGGAGGTAAAATTGAGCTAAATGATAATTAGCATAAATATAATGTATACAAACCTCTCTCCAGTGTTAGTTGCTGTCTTTTTATGAGATCGTGAACTCTTCAGGAAGTGACGACGGGAAGGCAGTGGGCAGTCTTTAGAGTGACCAGTGAACATATTAATGCATGTCTTTGGATGGTGGGAGGAAATTGGAGAGAACCTACGCAGACACAGGGAGAACATGCATAAAAACTAGCTATGAATATAAAGTGGTTTTTAATGTATTCATTGGAACAGATTTCTTATTTCTGCCATTGACACAGTTCAGATCTCTAACGTTACTATTCATGTTTATTTCCAAATTTATTTATTTTTACCCCGCCCCCCGAAGGGACAGCAAGGGTATTGTTTTTAGATGGGTTTGTTTATTTGTTAACACTTTAGCAGCAAAATTATTTTATCCCGGAGTGCAGTTTCAGGGATATTATGGTTTTGGTCCGACCGCCTCCACTGGCCCTGCCGGCTCCGCCGCCGCCAGATATCCTACGTATTAACGCGATAGCTTGAAAAAATATTGGGTTTAGAAATTCCAAATTTTCCATATCAATCAATATCATGGAGAGGAAGAACTGATTCGATTTTGG
>JAPQRP010000005.1:12350786-12366415 GCA_037367295.1 Apogon hyalosoma
GTTAATCCACATGTCCACAATTATCTAATATAAGATTATTATATCCTGTGTAGATCAATGTTCTTATTTCATATATCAGCCAGTATATTGGTTATCGGCCAATATTGGCGATATATTGGATATCAGCTTTTTTTAGCCCCCAGTATCGGTATCGGAATCACTCCCCAAAATCCCATATTGGTCAAGCTCTAATAGATACTAATTCTTTAATGGATTTGGCATCTGTGCTCAAACACACTTTAGCTATTGTGAACTAATCTCATCTTTTTTTGAACAGATCCAATGTCAGATGTCAAGTGAATCTGAACTTTTGAAATGATTTGTGTTTTGATAAATAGGTTTGGAGTGAATAAACCACGCTATATAGTGTGGTCAGAGGGTGACACTATGGGCTACATTACCATGATTGTAATAAACAGAGAAGAGGAAGTGGACAATAATGCTGTCATGCACAATAACTTATTATTTTTAAAAGCAAAACTACAAAATGTGGTGTAATACGTTTTTTTAACTGAAGTCATTTCCATACATATTCTTTAATGCAATACTTCAAACATTGCATAAAATATGTTTATGGAAACATGGCTACTGGCATGTTTCTGTGAGAAATGACAAGTAGAAGGGATGATTGCTGATGTGACTAACATGCGTGTCCATTTGTTTTGTGAGAGGCTACATTTGGCAGCATAAAAAAAAAAAAACCTGAGCTTTATGGAATCAACAGCATGTGGAGTTATACAATGTTTGTATAAAAGAAGATGAAAGTTGTGGAGAGAAAATCATTTATAAATATCTTGACGGTGTAAATGTGGTTCCATATAATGTCTGCTCCCACAACACAGACTATAAAGTGCAGACTGACTGCTGGTTTATATTCACTTACCATCTCTTTGAAGTGGGAAATCTGCCCTGGGGAGTTCTGCTTGACCTCCTCGGCTCTCGTAGCTGTTTTAACAAGCTGTGCTGTCGGCCCCGCCTGGTTCACTCCACAAAAAAATCCTAATTGAGAGGGAAACGCACACACCTCCTATTGTGCAAGGATACTTTGTGGTAAAGCCTGGAGGAACCGGCCTGGCACGATTCAGTGTTGGAGCTTGAGTGGGATGCTGAAGGGAAATGTGATTATTATAATGATAGATGATGAAGATGACAACATGGTGACAACAAGTCAGAAAGCATCAAAGCCAGCTGCTGAAGTCTGTGTGTGTTTCAGGGGTGAGTGTTGTAGAAACGTCTTTGTAGGGCTGTGAGTTCTAAGATCAGGATACTTTAAAGAGCCCTGTTTGTTCAGACAGAAACCTTTGAAAATCTTACAATGTGAAATCTTACAGCCAGAATGAATGCAATATGTTTACATCTCAGCTCTTGAACTATATTAAAAACAGACTTTATGCTAGACTCTTTTCTGAAAGCTTGGCCATTAATATTCAAGAGTTCTGACAAGGAACAACTAACATACAAATGCCTTAAATATTATGTAGATTGAAGCCAGAGTGCAGCGTAAGGCATGTTGTTTGCAGAAATCAACCATAAAGTGACAGCTGCCATACAGAAAATGACCCATGATTTATTGAGAATATGAGACTTTCTGTTGGTATTTATTGTTTTACGTTACCATGGTTATAGGGATGTGTATTACCAAATATCTGCTATTTAATGCAAAAGTCTGATGCATAAATCTCTAATCTGACATTTATGCATACAAGGTCACAGTAAAAAGCCATTCCACAGACAAGAAAAGCAGTGGTATCAGTCTGATTCTGCAGCATCAGACATCTGCAGGGAGCTGGCACCTTTTTCATCCTAATCAAGTTCTGTCTAATTTTAGTTTCTAGGTGAGAGCCCCTGCTGTATGTGCGTGATAAGGCCATTTCTACAAAGGTTTGGCCACAGTTGAACCCATTCTAGCCCCTCATTAAAAAAATACAGCCCTGTTGTGCATTGAAACAGAGGTGTGCAGGATGGTCGACAACTTTTAACTCACGCTAATGCTGCATGAACTGGAAAGTTTGTGTTTGTACAGTTTAAATACAGTGAAATTAACTTTTTACTCAAAGGATCCAAAATGTCTGCATGTTTTGGAGGACTTTCGTAATTAATTGTGCTAAAAATTATTAGCCAGTGAGACACGACAGAGGAGACATTGCTGGTTACTTGCATGAGCTCTGTATGTTTACTCTTTAATAGTTGGGTACCAAAATCAGGTGCAAATATGGTGCTGGTTTGTGTATTATACAGGTTTATTCAAAACGAATGAACCGATTTCATGACTCATTGCTTCAGTTCTGAAGCATCGTAATGGAATGAGTCAGTGACCATTTGAAAGAGGTGTTTTCTAAGTTTTGAATGGCTAACATCGATGACCTTAAACATCAAATAACAACAGCGATCAACTCAGTGGATCGTGATATGCTGATACACGTCTGGGAGGAATTCTCTTATCACTTTGATGTTGTCCATGCTGCAGGTGGTGGCCACATTGAACACTTTTAAGACAGGAAATAAAGGTTGATTGTGAGTAGAATACTTGTGACTTGGCTGGAATTTTCTATTGCTTTTCCTTATTAAAATATTGCGTACTGAAATCAGTTCATTCTTTTTGAATAACCCTGTAAATACCAACTAATGAAAACTTAGACTTTTGTGTCAGTATGGTCCGCATGACATCTTTAAGAACAACTTTGTTTAATACTGAAGTCATGAAAAATATTTTGGCCTGTAAATTAAAAAAAAAAAAAAAGTATGTAAATATACCTTAAACTGTTTGGTTTCTTGTTCTTTGAAGATATCGACCAATGTTTTGTGCTTTTATAAAAAATGACTCAGGCTATTTTCAGCCAATGGTGTAATTTTATAAGTAATTTTTGAAGAATTGAAATTGTAAAAGCTCAAAAGGCTGCCTATCTGTACTGTTTACCCTGCAGTTCTAACAGTGATAGGGAAAAAGAATTACTTTCCAGAGTTGTAAAACCCTCTCTCTGCGTTTGAGAGACACTTGGTCCACATGTGTTCAGACATTATGAAGTAAATGTTTGCATCTTGTCACTTGCATGAACCCAGACATACGGAGCCCCTGACCTGAAGAGGAAGGCTTACGTACATGTTTACAGCACATACTTAACAGTTATGTTCACCACCGTGTTTCATGACAGCAGGAAAACCCCAAAGCTGCGTTTTTATTTTACAGCATCATCTGATTATTTGCTCAAACTGAAACACTGAACACAACCGTTCTATAATAGTCAACTGTATTTCATGTGTCAGCAGTAAAAGAAGTAACTGCAGCGACACCTCTAATGTAAAAATTCTTGATCTGAAAGAGACCTTTCTTTCATGAATAACGGACCACAAGAGGTCATTGTTATGGTTATTATTTTCAGCTGAATGGTAATGTGATGTAAAATCAAGCCCATGCAAACTCCATCTGCATATTTTCACCCAGGAAAATGAAAATTATTCATTTGCTCTCCGTGTGCATTGATCCTCTGAGATTTCGTCTAAAATAGAGGTCAGCTGTCACAAATACAGACGCGGCACTGGGCACAATCAAATATTTGACTCATTCACAGGGTAATCAAGGATAAGTGCTGGGAGCAAAAGCAACGCAACGCTAAAAGCCTCAGCCTTCATTATACGACAAGAAAAGGATGAAGTGAAACCGATGCTCTGTGAAACAAAAGAACAAACATCAGACATCTCCTCCAGCAGGAAACACAAAAATCACTTTTCTCAGTTGGATTAAAATGCTTGCATGGTTAAATCCAAATCCAATTACAGTGGATTCAACACCACACTACATACAAGTATTCACACTGCAGCCTGTATTGTCCATCAGGAACATGAAGGTTGTTAGCACTCAATGCCCTGCAGTCATGCTTCAAAGCAAAGCAACAGTTTCACAAAATATTCACAACGTATTAAAACAAGATGGAATGTAACACATTATTCATCATTATCCGTCTATAAATACGTTAGAGTCATTTTTTTTCCTGATCCATAGCAGTAGTGGGGATGGTTTTGTGTCTAACAAAACATTTTCATTACTGTTAATCATTATATGTCTCAAATATGACTTGCAATTTAACATATGCAAATAATGTCCAAAATGTATCATCGAATCTAATCGAAATAGACATCATGTTCATGAGCAAACAAGCAACATTTACTGCACTCCATGAACACATCCTAGTCACACAAAATACTAACTAAATATTAACAGAATGTGCAAATGCTAAGAAATTAATGCATGTCAGTCACTACTAATGAGTGTGGTAGTGTGGTAAAAATGTCAATTTTGATATTTTGACTCAAAAATATGTTTAATATTGAGTTTTTAGTGTTTTACCTTCTCTGGTACTTTTTGGTCTTTCCCTAATACTTCAGTTGACGACAGATGTTGGATTTACAATGAAAGGTATAACAATACAAGAATTATCTTATCTTATCTATCACAGTTCATTATACTGTGATACTATAAGCAAGCTGATGAATTGCAATTTTTTAAAACAAATTTTAATAAATATGCGTTACTACACATAAAATGTATGCTTGCTGCAGTTCATCATGAAGAAGTAACAAAATCTAATGCCATGTCTCCACTAATGTTGCTGTTTTTCTAAATTTCCTACACTATCTATTAAAAAAAAACATTACTTTCATTTTACAAACTATAGCATCCTTTCCATTTTACTTTTAACTGTGGACACTGAATAGAGCAGACACAGAGGTTTTAGTCAAATTCTAAACTTAATTTACTTTACATAAAGTGTATTTTTACACTGATCCATGTCTGATCCAACCCATCTCCTGTCCTGACCTTGATCTCCTGCACTAATTCACTGAATTATGGTTGATGGTCTGTTTTTTCAGCACTGTGATGTAACTGTACTATAGGCTCCACCCCCCACACACACAACCCTCCAGAGGATTAAACAGTTCAGAGAATGAATGAATGAACGAATGCATGAATGCATGAATGAATGACCTATATTTAATGCTTCAGGTACAGGTTCATTACACAAAGCTACAATAGGCACAAGAATGTTCAAGGTCAAGTTTATTTCTATTGCACATTTAAAGCAAAGCTGCCCAAAGGGCTGGACAAAGATATAAGTAAAATACATGATATAGTAAACTGGTAAAAATAAGAATAAAACCTACTAAAATGGATAAGAGCAGGTACAAAATAAATAGGATAGTACATCTAAAACCAGTAAATGAAATAAATGAAAGTCGCACACTTGTATTAAAAGCCAGCACAAACAGGTGCGTCTTTAAAAGTGATTTTAAGTGCTCATTGGACTGTGCACAGGTGATTTTTTTGGGAGTATTCCAGAGCCTCAAACCTGCCTTTATTCTTTAGTATTTTTGAATATCTCCATTTTAGTGACCTAGAATACCATTTACCTGTGGACAAGAGGTCAAAACTTTAAAATAAAAAGTCTGTTTTGTAAAACATCCATATTGGAGTTTACAGGGCACAAATTAATAAATTAAATGTTATCTATAAGTCTATGAATCTGAGGAAAAACAAATAAAAGTGATAAGAAATCCATAGTTTAAAGACTTTTCCAGACCCATGTTTTCTGTTTTGGATTCTACTACAACAGATTTGAATGATTTACTTTAGAAATAACTTATATAATTTTATCATTTCTAAGTATAAGGTCTAAAAACAAAAAAAAAAACACCCTTTTCTTTTCATTAAGAATTAAATACAAAATCCTGAAGGTGAAACAGTATTAAAAATATAATTAAATTGAAATCTCTAAAAGTACATTTTATCTGTAACTGAGGTAATGTTGTGAACTGGCGTAGCTCAGCACCAGCGCTTACTTCAGTTGCTTCAATTAATATTCGATGACTGTGGCAGAAAACACCTGGTCAGGCAGGAAGACAGCCACACACATTCATTAAATCTTAACCATCTGCCATGAGTTTGTTTATCTCTGGTGTGTGAGCATGTTCAGACGTGTGTTTTGCTTTTTGTGCCTGTGTGATCGTTCACTCAGAGAGGTGGAGGGAGATGGTACTGGAGATGGAGAAGAAGAGGGGGACGTTGGAGGGACTGTATTTGTTTTCTCAGCTCAGTGGAGCATCTGCTCCTTGTTCCTCCTAGACGTGGCTAATTAGCAACAGTGGAGACGTAGTGTACACACTGCAGCGCTCAAGGATTTATCTCCTGTCTGTCACATCTACTCTTTGCGTTTCCTCACTCGGAGACTGAACTTCTGACTACATTTTAGGCAGAAATCAGCATTTTATGGGAGGTCTTAGAGAAAAAAAAAGATCTGTTTGGAAACTTTTATGAAGTAATAAGCCCATTTGAATAATATATAATATATCTATTTGGTAAACTTAAAATCAGGAGTATAATATATGCCAGTAAAGTGAGATATTTTACTTATTTAAGCATTTTGTTCAATCTTAGAATTAATGCATTACATTGCTCAATAAGTCAGATAATTAAAAAAAAGTAGATTAACAAACCAGCAGTCCAAAATTTTAGATCTTTTGTCAAATATGTTATTATTTACAGCAAAGTGTGTTACTGCCACTGTTAGTTTGTTATCTGTGGGAATTATATGGGGTGACATCAGAAACCTGAAGACATCACATCACTTGCTCACTGTCATTTTTTTCTGTTTTATTACACGTATCAGAAACCTTTCAAGATGTTCATCAGATTCAGAAGTGACTGTTAAAATTTTAAAACTGTAGTTATCAACTACACCTCAAATACACCTCCAACTCTGGGGAAAGTGATGGCAAAACTCAGCTCAATATCACCGGCTCAGGAAACATTAAGTGCCAGATAATTATCACTTAAAGACTACACTCCTTAAAAAACTCAACAAAGGAGTGAAAATAGACCCCCCCCCGTCACCCTTTGTGCTAATTAATGCCTCACATTCTTTGTTAGTCTGAAAAAACATAGTCAGATATAGCACTTCCCAATGAGGATAATTACACAATCACACAATTGAAATGTTCAGAAGATCCGGTAATTATTTTAGAAGGAATTATTGCCCAACTCAGGAATGCAGTATCTCATAATATCCTACATACTACTCTTAGTTTGCACATTACATGCACTGAAAAATGCAATATGTGATATAGATTTCTCTGCAATTTGGTGATTACGAACACCTACCTGAAGACTGAAACTGTCCATTGTGACATGCATATGTGACATTCCTGTTGTTAGTGTTGAGTATATGTGTTGTATATGTATATTTGTGTGTTTATGCATGCACGATGTGGCCCCGGCAGTCCTTGTGGAGCTAACGAAGGCTTTTTTTCTCAGCTCTGGGTCACACTGGTAAGAACTTGAGCCAGAAATAGCATGCTTGCCATTAGTATGCTAATACAGTTGGCAGGGGGCCTCGACTGCAGCTTCACCTACAACATATAATTGTGTAAGGCATCTCATGTAAACGTGTTTAATGTGAAATGATGGCGATCCGTCATAATGAGACGATCTGGATTGGATCCTAATTAGCAGCCACTGGAGTCCCAAGATTATTGATGTGAAGAGTTCTCTGACAGTTTGTCATTAAACTGTAGAACTCTGTTTGATAGGTTTTTATACCACAGAGCTGATCTTGAGAAAATTGGAAGCACCCAGGATTGCAGAAACACAGCCTTCACGCATTTTCTTATCAAGTAAAAGTAATCAAGAAGTCAAGAATAAAGTGAAATTGCACATTTTAGGTTGTGAGGAGAATTTGGTCTGGCAGTCCAGCCGCAGTGGTAATAAATCATCTGATGACAAGCACAGGACTTAGTAATGGGTGGTCATAAAGTGGTGAAAATGGTATCCGGTCTCTAGTTTCTGTAAAGTGTCCTCCTTAACTCCTTAACAAGATATAAAGTGTTAAAGTGATATGCTAACTGCAATTAGCATAGTAGCACTTTAACACTTTACACAAAGTAGAAGAAAAATATACACACAGGCTTTTACCTTCTTCAGTTTGTAATATATCCGTTTCACCGTCTCAAATTCAGTTGATTTATGGGTAACTAAGCTATATGGGAGATACTGCTGTCTTCAAAGCCTCCAGACTCTATTGGCAAGAACCTTTCAGAGCACTGGAGATGTTTCTATCGCTTAGTTCCTTTGGGCTTTTGTGTAACTTTGGAGTTTGACATGCTTGTTAGAAAACTAACTAACTCATCGACGCAGTAGGAATACCAGCTTTTTGTTTCCGCTGTACTTGTCAGAGCGTATTATACCTTATTTTTCAGTTTCAGTGTTCACTAACATCAAAATGACCAAACCGGTTGTTAGAGGCAGCTGAGAACTACCAACACCTTTATATACGAATTCCAATTACTGTTTGGGCTGTGTCGTATACCTTTAACTGCACATTGTCCAAAGTTTGGATGTGTCTTACGTTTTTTGGCCCCTTCTTATAAATTCCTGCAGTGTCACCTCAGCAGAAAACAATTCCCACACCTGCAGGATAACTTATCGGGCTACGGTTCCAAGAGGAATAATAAAAATATGTACAATAATGCAGCCTCTGGAAGATTTGACCTTTGCTTTGGAGTGTATCTTCAGAATTTATGAACAACACTGAAGATAATTGCAGGGAATCTCCTGATGATAATAGAAAAAGACCAGGTAGAAGTGATGAAACATAACTTTGGTCAGGAGGAGCACATTCCTGTTGACCACTCAAACCCCTCCCAGCTTTGTAGTTTCATCACTTAACTCAGCATTCCTGCGTCCTCTCCCTGCAGCATGCATTATGCAGCAGATGTTTTTTCTTTTCTCTCTCTGCGTTCCTTCACCTTTTTCGCTTCATTTTGCCCTCCTTCCCTCTTCACCTCTCTGACATGCTGCATGACTCCTAGCCTGCTTTTTTCAACACCTAACTCTGCATTTCCCTGAAATGTGAGGAGATTTCCTGCTGGCTCAGGAGCAGACAGGCAATAATGAGGACATCAGGGAGATGTGAGAGGCGTTTTGTTTTTAAAACCATGAAGAGAAACGAGGTGAGGAGGATCAGAGACTGTGGCTCTCAGCTCCTCCTCCCTCAGTCTCTTCCTTAACGCTCACTCATCAGTCATTATAACGCTTCTTTGACTACATCCTTCTTTCTTTTAATGTATTCCAGGCATTCTCCAACTAATGTCTTTATTCTCCTTCCCACATTTTTTGCACTTTAATGTCTCTGTATTACTCAGTGGTATGATACCTGAAAACACCTCTTTTTGTCACTCATTTGTTCTGTCCCTCACACACCAACTGCAAAAACTCCAATTTATATTTTATATTACATTGTATATTTTGGCCAGTACTCCTAGTAGGTAAAATATTACACTTTTTTGTACTTTTGTAGTTCCAGTTCTGGTTTGAACCCAGTCTCTCATCTCAAACTACTACTTTGTATTTCAGCCAAAGTACTAGTGCTGGTGCAGCTCTGAAAACTGGATCCACACTGCACTGATCTAGAACTAAGAACAGCTTACGTCAGGTGTTAGGGGAGGGATTATCATAACTGACAAAACCCTGTTTTGGGGTGAAACTGTTGAACTATCAGACTAAAAAAATATGTACAGTCATGGAAAAGAATATTAGACCACCCTTGTTTTCCTCAGTTTCTTGTTCATTTTAATGCCTGGTACGACTAAAGGTACATTTATTTGGACAAATATAATGATAACAACAAAAATAACTCATAGTAGTTTAATTTCAGAGGTGATATCTATCTATTTTCCATGTTTTCTTGGTAATAGCCAAAATCACCTCAGTTCTTACATCAATATCTATGGCATTGTACTGTCAAAAACAGTGCTTTTAGGCATTCCATGTTTTCTTTTCTGTCTGTTTTAGTCACATGATGCACACAGGAGTTAGTACTTGATTGCATAACTATTGTTTTTGATGACTTTTGATGGTCTAATCATTTTTTTCCGCAACTGTAAATTGAAAGACTATACATCTGAAAGGAGGTGATGCCATCGTAACTTTCACTGTTGGTGTCTCTGCAGCTTCAGTCTGACCAGACTTGTAGTGATTCTTGCCTCTTTTAATACTTTTCATCTTGTTATTGAAGATTGAGGTAAAATGTACCGAGGCAGCAGCTACTTCCATGTTGGTGGCATGTATCACCCGCGATGAGAGATGCAGTCCACTGAGCTGAAAACTACATGTTTCTTTACTATCTTTGCCACAAACTGTAACTTTCTTGGTGGCGCAAGATGATTTTTTTCTCACCACGTCATTCCTGTTCCTTCCAAAGTTAGGTCCCGTGAAGCAGGACTCCATCTCTACAACAACATACAGTGAATTTTTAAGTAGACTGAGTCTTGAATAAAGGGACCACAAATTTCAAGTTTTATAAACACATTCTATCCTAAATAAAATCTTAAATATACTTTCAGTGACACAACTATTGTACTATTTTGAAAAGTGAAAACATACTAGTTAGCCAGTTCGGTAAGTATTACTAACATTAGCCACACAGTTCTTTGTAGGTCCACAAACCAAATCTGAGCTATCGCTAGCACCAGCCAATAACTATAATCACATGAGTTTTTTGTTGGAGAAATGTGGCTCATAGTGCTAGTGACAGCACAGGCTGAATGCTGCACTGCTAAATTTACTCCCACTTTTCTACCAGTGACGTTACTAATGTGCTGCTTGTACTTGGCTGGTGTTTGTGGCTGCACATTGGTTAGTTTGTAGGTGGAAAAGTGGTAATAAATCTAGTAATGCAGCAACATTCCTCAGTGGACGGAAGCCAACCCTTAACCTGGGGGCCTTTTTGTAGCAAGTCATTTCTCATCTCCCCCCTCTTGTTTTGGCCTCCAGAGGAGTTTATATTGTGAGTACATTGCAGAAATTTTTACTTTTACTGTGGTAAAGATGTTGAATTAGTGCAACCTTCTTGCAAAGACCCAAACAGCCACTGGCGACCAAAACCCTCTACTGATCTAAAATGTTTAATACCTGTTGATCCTCTAATCTTATCAATTCATGTAAATATTTGGTGTAAAATAGAGTTTGTCATCTTTTCATGGTCATCAGATATGACCCATTTGGATGTTCAGAGGCTCTGTAGTGAACCTGGAAACTCCGTCTTTTACAACATTGGTTCACCAGTAAAACCCATGGAGTTTGATAAATAACACTGGATGAAGATGCATGTTTTTACATTCAGTTATTGATATCTTTGCTGAAAAAGCCACTTTTTCTTCAGTTTTCTGTGTTTCTGATTTAATAACCTTTGAATTTATGCTGAGTTTTTATGAACATCTACATGGTCAGTAAATTGAATATCGTAAAATACATGATTTTTGCTGAAAAATCCAAAATACTGAGGATAATATTATAATAAATGGTAATAAATCACTTAAAGGCTAAAGCGACAGAATCATTTATTTGGAAACAGTCACTTAAGTAGCACTGGGTCTTTATGGGATAAACAGGAGTCTGTACTTCTGAGTAAAGAATATGTTCCACCTTTTCCTATGAAACTAACAATAATAATAATAATAATTATGATAATAATAACAGTGATGGTTTGAATTTATATAGTGCTTTTCTATTTTATGTATTCAAAGCACAGTCTATCAGTCATATCATGGAGTTCTGTATCTCTGTTGAACAAATTGTTATCCTGACGGTGCGGCCAGTCCTTACCATGTTCATAATATATCACTGTATCACAATGTGACAGCCAAAAGAGCAGATGGACAGCCCGTAGAGACATTAGCTGTAAGCTTGGTAGCATGTGTATGAATGAATCTGTGGGTTTTCTGTTGTCTGCTCAGCCTCTGCCTGAGGTCTGCCTGTCTGAATGGGATTGGATGTTTCTGTTCAGCTGGTCGCCAGGCTGCTGATAAATGAGCTGATGATGATTAACCGTGAATGAAACATCTGTCAGTTGACGAGAGCTGCAGCTAACACTAATTAACATCATTGCTTAATCTATTGATAACTTGGTTTATTAACTGAATAATCACCTTTTCTGTAATATGTAGCATATCTGATACAGCCATCAGATCATTCATTATTGTAGATTTGCAATGAACAATTAAATATAAATGTATAGATATGATTTAAATGCTCTGCTCTGACAAACATGATGCCACACACTTAGATTTTATATAAGTTAAATGTTGATTACAGACATTCTGGTCTGGAAAGGAACTTTTTATCTGTTACACTTTTGAATAATATGGTTTAATTGACCTGTTGTAATGTTCCCAGATTTTAGCAAATAAAGTAAAACAGCTCCACCTCTCAGAGCGGTTGTCAAATCTCAATACAGACAGAAATATTATAATATCCTGGGACTAACCTTTGAAGACCTTGTGTTTGCATCACTTCATTGTCTAATGTTGAAGCGCTGGAAAGTTGGAAATCCAATCTGAAAACCCTCCAGATGTTTAAAGACAAATATTGGCAGTAAAACATACCAAGCTGTAGTTAAAGAAGCAAAAACTGGACAAACTGTTTTTGCTTCAAAGTAACCTTCAAAAAGAAGATACCAGGTCCTCATGAGAACAGAAACACAGAAGTACCAACAGACCTCAAACTGCACTTGGCTGATGATCAGAAAGAGCAGCAGCAACGCTCTGAAATCCTAATGTGCTGTTTGGAAGCTGTGCTGTGGTTCTAATACGTCTACTCTCACCCACTCATATTTAGTTCAGTGTCTGCCTTCCCACTCTCTATCAGGAAAGTAACATGCCAAGTTTTTGGCAAATTAGTGTCATTACTCACTATGAGATGTGGACAGCCACTGACAAATGCTGGTTTCTTTGAATATAGTCCTGTGCTTACCAAAAACTCCCCAGTTTACAGCATGTGTCCTGACAGATAGGAAGATTTCCATTCATACAGGGGCTCCCTAAGAAACAAACACTGTACAAGAAGAAGGATTAAGGGAATTGCACTCAGACTGCTGAAATGCAACAAAAACAAAGCACATAGTGTCCAATTAGGGAAAACACATGCAGGAAAATGCCACAAATAAATTTGCTACACCAAAGTGTTCCTGGACTCTAGGGGCAGCTGGATGTGGATAAATAGAAACAGATTCTGAGTCTCTAAGCTGTGCTTTGGTTCACTTTTTGTGTTTTGGTTTTACTTGTGGAATGACAAAATATAGATGTATTATAAAATAGTCAATAATTACTCTAAGGCAGTGGTTCTCAACACACACCCCCAGACTTTTCTACAGATACAGTTAGTCTTTGGAAACATGTGGTCTCAGTCCAGGCCAAACTGCATCAGTGTTTGGTTGATTTCAGTGTGAAAAATTAAAATGTGGACAAATCAGAGGACGTTGGGCAAGGCTATTCATTCCAAATACAAAAGACAAACTAACAGAAGAAGTTAAAAGTGACAAAAATTAACTGACAAATCAAAACTTGTTTGCCATGTGGACATCTGGTTCTCAGTTTTGATAATCAAACATTTGCTTGTTTAATTGTACAGTGGTAAATCACATGGTACAACTGTCAAAGTCGCCACGAGACAGTCTTCATCAGGCGCCCTTTAAATGAAACAAGAGCGGTGCATCATGGCACACACAGTAACCCTGTTTGTTAAGATGGGATCGTCATTTTCAGCTTTCCAGTCTGGTAACACTGTGGCAACGCTGCCAGGTTTATTTCACTGTTTCTGGTGATTCTTCACAATCTGTCAACACTAAAAGTATTCAGATGTCATTTAGCTTCAGATCCCTGTGAGTGAACGTCTGAGTTACAGTGTCGGGATCTAATCAAAGACATGAGTGAAGATTGTCAGAATCATGTGTCATTCTCATAGTTAGGCATAGGCCATGTGGAAACTTTAAATAAAATAATGTATATTACCACCAATCAATGAATATTTGCTCTCAGCAACTGAAGAACCAGAGGCCTGAAAAAGGTATTTGGGTCCAGCCCTACATATAACAACAACAGATGGACAAACATTTATAAACCAATTAATGTTAAGTTTAGGGAAACACAGCACATTTAGATTATGAGGACCTTTAGTTCACTGGCAAAACTGCAGTGTGACACCAAAGACCAAACAAGAACAAGAACCTGAAAGTTGGTTCAGACCTTACTTTCAGTTGTGAAATACTTTTAGTGTGACATGTTTTGATGTTAGACAAGCACCAGAAAACAGGGAACAGCTGATTCCCCTTAAATTCTTCACAAATCAGGAGATGCTGTCTCACCTCTCTGTCCAGTCTAGTGTTTCATATTGTTCAATACAAAAAAGAAAGTTGCTGTTGAAAGTTGTTCCAGCCTGTAAAAATCAATAATGTTCCTGCTTGATTATTTGTTCACCAGCAGTCAGAACTTAAACATGTGTCATAGCTTCGTAACAGGTACACAGCGTCAATCGAAGCTGGAGCTGTGACGACTGCAGTCAGATCTTGTTTCTGGTTGTAAAATGAAACCCATGTAAAACCTACATTTTGAGAACTGATAATAAACAGGAAACAGATGTACAACCTTTTCAAATATGTCTATTTTATCATATTTTATCATCACAAGCCACAGATGGCCACAGGGGGGATTAGCAACAGTTCTGAGTAGGAGCATTTCCTTTAAATATCAGAGTATAGCTGGTGTCTGTTCTTTTTTCTTTTGTGTATGTATGAAACTTCCAGTTATTTGCAAGCCAACCCACTTTTAATTAAACATACTAATCTGGGATAA
This sequence comes from Apogon hyalosoma, assembly GCA_037367295.1. Classification (NCBI taxonomy): domain Eukaryota; kingdom Metazoa; phylum Chordata; class Actinopteri; order Kurtiformes; family Apogonidae; genus Apogon; species Apogon hyalosoma. Next base: position 12,365,463 of record JAPQRP010000005.1, read on the forward strand.
TATTACTACATGATAACTCTATGTTTCATCCATGCTCATCAGCTCATCATGACAGAGCTGAATATTTATTGATCATATAAAGAATTTTCTGTTAATTAATTTCAATAGACAGTGTGTTCACTAACAGTTTCTGTGCAGGTGAATTGTCTTTCCAACTGCCTTTGTGTCTTTTTTTTCTTAAACCTACTCACACAACAAACGCACGTATTTTATTCTGTTATAATTGGCTCAGAATCTAATATAAAATCAGCAGACTGTAAAACCCAGTTGGCTCTCTCTTGACATATTCCTATAATTAATGCATTTGGATGTGCTGAGCTATTGTCTGTGGGCATGAAGAAATTAGCAGTGTTTCAGACAGCAGGAGGGAGAGAAACTCGGGGAAATTCTGGATTTGTTGGGGAAAATTCAATGATGTAGCAAATAATGTTGAATTAGTAACAGCAGGGACCATAAAGCATTTTCAGTGAGTTGTTTCATAGCTTTAACCACCAATGACCAACATTAGTAACCAGAAGAAGCATGTAAACAAACTAGACTGCTCATAAACAGATTACCAATAACACCACGAAGCATTTACTGAACCACTGGAGAAATGGCAGTGGCTTAAAGGGGCACTTTCAAATACTTAATCTCACTTTCAATTATTAAAGTGAAAAGAAAGAGGTCTAAAATTAGGAGACTCTGACTCAATTGTATTAGATAATAGTGATGTCCCGATCTGGATTGTTTTGTTTCCTATCTGATCTTATTTTTTTTATGATTAGTTTTGCCAATATGATTTGATATTGATCGGATACCGTTACTTTTTACTATGAAATTTAGATTTAAATTTGGAGTTATTATTTATAGATTCTTATTATTCTATTATTTTACTTGCCTTTGATTCTTAATAACTTTAGTATAATTTTTGCACTTCCAAATTCATACTGTGGGCCAAATTAGAACCTTTG
>JAPQRP010000005.1:12383064-12394133 GCA_037367295.1 Apogon hyalosoma
GGTAATCGGCTCGAAGTTTGGACATATTTTCAGTTTGGACTACAACCACTGCTGCTGACAAACAGTTATGTCGTACTTGGAGAAATGTTCTTTGGAAGTCTTGACCTTATATGTGCAAATGTCGTGATGTAACTAGTTATAAAATATAACAAATTAAGCAGGAATTAAAACAGGTTGTAGAATTCCACTCGATTTTTGCCAGCATGAATCTAAAGATAGCTTTGCAGCACCTGGAGGGTTCAAATTCAAACGGTATGAACTATTAGGGTCCAAATACACAAATAAATGAACCGAAGACTAATAAAAATGAGTTTAGCTAAATATGACCCCTTTAAAAAATAGTTTGCTCTACTGTACTGTACCACTAAAAGGGCAAGTGCTCAGAGATGACCAGGCCAAGTGAGATATAGATAGAAATTGGCAAAAATAACTGCGATAACAGACACAAAAATAAAAAAGAAGAATAAAATAAAATAATAATAGAAAGGAAGTGTTGATTGATGATGGTAGAAATCACAATGGAGAAATACTCTATTTTGACGATGCACTAAAGAGGATTTTCACATCCTTATGTGCTCATGCTAAGTGTAAGGGTTGGTTTTGTCAAGTTAATGTCTAGTTTAAGGACACTGGTTAGTTCTATTACTAACTGTGGTCTTGATTTTAGGTTGATTTTCATGGTGGAAGTATTGCAGTGGTTTTTAAGAATAACGTACATTGTAAGTTTCTTACTTCATTTCATTTTCAGTCATTTGAACTGTGCATGTTTGAACTGGGCTAGACGGATCCTGTCCTTTGTGCTGTGGTGTACAGTTCACCCAAATATGATAAAAACTTTTTAAAAGATCTGTCTGACTTCCTGGCTGAAATAGTGATGAACTATGACAAGATTTTAATTGTTGGTGATTTGAATGTGCATGTGTGTATTGTCCTTCCAGCTGCTGACAAAAGACTTTTTAAATGTGATTGAGTCTTTTAGTTTCTATCAACATGTCACTGGTCCCACACATGAGCATGGACACACACTGGATCTGGTTTATCATATGGCTTGCCCATTTTTAATATCCACATATGTGATGCCGTGTTCTCTGATCATATGCCTGTTTTATTTGATTTTAACTTGTCTTAGTTTTAAATCACCTGCTCCTGCTCACCACTGCCGTATACTAAAGCCTTCTACTGCCGCACGGTTTTCACTGGTGGTTGAGAAAACGCTTTCTGATCTGAGTTCCATCACACGCCTGGACAAAAAATTTGACATTATCCTTTCTTTCTGTACTAGTGCTATTGGCACTGTTGCTCCTTTAAAAATGATGCGCCCCAGATAGAAATGCAGGCCATGAGTTGGTGATGCCACCCGTGCAGCCAGGCAGGAATGCAGGAAGGCTGAGCACAGGTGGAAAAAAGACAAGCTGCTTGTCTTATCAAACTTTGAAGGATAGTTGGAAAAATTACCAAAAAACTGGCAAAGGTGAAAAAACTAAATATTTTTCTGATATCATTGCCAGTAAGCTTGACCATGTCAAAGTTATTTTTAAAACTATTGATTTGATTTTATAAACCCCACTCCATCCTCTAGCCTGGAAGCCTCAACTGGGGTCTGTGAGAAGTTTCTTAATTATTTTATTGAAAAGGTTTCCACCATTAGAACCAATATTACACCTCCCTCCACTGATCCCTCCATAAATGTCACATTTCCAGCTACCTTGACTAACTTTAATTCTGTATCCGTTTCATCTCTCACTGATATTGTCTTTAAACTGCAGCCTTCTTTCTGTCCCACTGACGCTGTCCCTCCACGCCTCTTTAAAGCGGTCTGGGAGTCTATTGGTTCATGCATCCAAAAGATCATGAATAGTAGTCTAACTGCAGGTGCTGTTCCCAAGTACTTCAAAAAAGCCGCTCTGGACCCAATACTTAAAAAGAGAAGGCTGGACTCTTCAGTTTAAAGCAATTATAGACCTGTGTCGAAGCTTCCTTTTACATCCAAAATTTTAGAGAAAGTCCTATTTGTTCAGTTTCAATCTTTTTTTAAATGCACATTGTGGATCTAATACTTAATCTAATATTTAAAATTAGTACTTTTTAATGTCTAATACTGTAATGCATTGACCTGATCCATAAGACACAGCAAACATTTCAAAGTACAGACTCAGCCTGTGAGCAAGGCTATTCATGTGAAAGCACCAGTCAGTCAGCCTTAGACGGGATCTTATCAATCCATAAGTTAAAACATTCTGAACCTGTTTATATAAACAATTCTGGAGGCGCCACAAAGTCTGTGGTTTGGCATGGGAGAAGTCCTTCAGACAGGACTACGTGTAGGTATCAGAGGTCACCATGCACCCCACCTGGACTTGGTGTGGACTGGGGTCTGCAGATGAGTTTGAACCTATCAAAAAGATTCACGTAGTTTTGTTTGTGTAAACATCTCTGTACCATAAAAAGAACTGTGTTGTTGAATTGTATGGAACTGTATGCATTCCAACGGTGAAACGCTGTTCGACTGTTTGCCGAATAAAGACCATCTTCAGTGAATTCAGACTGAGTTCGTCTTTGTCCAACGGAAAGACGACAACATGATACTGTGGAAGCATTTCAGTCTGGTTTTAAATCATTTCACCGCACAGAGTCAGCCCTTTTAAGAGTTTTTAATGGCCTTTTATTAACTACTGATGCTGGTGACTGTGCCATCCTTGTGCTTTTAGACCTCACTGCTGCTTTGACACAGTTGATCACTCAGTTCTTTTGTCTCGTCTGGAGTACAGTGGAGGTGTCAAGGGCATTGCCCTACAATGGTTTGAATCATGTCTGTCTGCCAGATGTTTCTCAGTTAAACTTGGTAATGCCTTTTCATCCACTGCCTCCTTGTCATGTGGGGTCCCCCAGGGCTCAATTCTCAGCACCATTCTCTTTTGACTCTACCTCCTCCTGTTTGGGAGAATTCTTCAAAAGCGTGGTGTTTCTTTCCATTTTTAGGCCGACGACTCAAATCTATTTGCCCTTAAAACAGGAAAATCAAGGCTCCCTGACACCTTTACTAAACTGCCTTAGAGACATCAAGGACTGGATGGCTTTAAACTTTTTAAATTTAAATGATGATAAGACGGAGGTCATTGTGTTTGGACTGAGTCGGATCCTTGATGCCTCTCCTCTGGATCTGGGTCTCTTGCAAGCAAGCAAGGTTTATTTGTAGAGCACAATTCATACACAGGGCATTCACAGTGCTTTACAAAACTGGAAAAGAGACAGGTTAAAAACATACAATTACAGTCAAAACATAATCAATAAAACATGCAACCTTGCAACCATTTGCTAAACCGCTTCTTACCAGTCTTGGTTTTAAAACTGATTTTAAACTCGATAAACAGATAAATTCTGTCATTAAGTCCAGTTTTTATCATTTATGGCCCTTATCTAAAATTAAACCAGACCTGTCTTTTGAAAATTTGAGTCTGAGTCATGCTTTTATTACTAATCATCTAGACTACTGTAATGCGCTGTATGCTGGAGGCAACCACAGGTCCCTTGCACGCCTACAGTTAATCCAAAATGCAGCTGCTGGACTTTTAACCAGTGCACGTAAATATGAGCGCATCATCCTGGCTTCTCTTCATTGGCTGCCTGTTGATTTTGGGATAATTTTTTTACATTTTACAGGTTGTTTTTAAATCCTTTAATGGTTTGGCACCTCAGTACATCTCTGACCTCTTAGAGCTGTAGACTCCCTCTAGGATACTGAGGTCTGCAGATCAGCTTCTTCTTGTGCTGAAAACAGGCTAAAAACTAGTGGTGACCGAGCCTTCTCAGTCCTGGCACCTAAACTTTGGAATGAGTTACCCACCCATGTCAAAGTGGCTTCTTCTCTGGAAACTTTTAAGTCTCGGCTTAAAGGTCACTTTTATTCCTCGGTGTTTAACCCAGCATGAGAATTGTGTGGTCTTGGCTCTGTCTTCTAGTGTCTTTTTTTTGTGTGTTTTTTGCATTGTACAGCAACCTTGTGTTTTTAAAAATGTGCTATATACAGGGTGTCCCAAAAAAAATGCATACACAGTTTAGCAGCTGATAACTCAATTAAATGGTTCAATTAACCACCACAATTGCACCTATTGGGGACCTGAGAATCTGCATGTTATGGTCGACCACCATGTTAATTCACCAGGAATTCCAGTGTGGTGCGACTTATCATTAAGAGGATTAATTGGGCCATTCTTTTTTTACGCTACTGTGACTGGTCCCATTTACTTGAACTTGCTGCAACAGTCTGTCATGCCAAGTATTAGAGAAGACTTTGAAGATGAGGAATTTTATTTTCAGCAAGATGGAGCACCCTCACACTACCATCACAATGTTAGATCCTTTCTTGATGAGATCTTTCCAAACAGGTGGATTGGACGGAGGGGTTTCATTGAATACCCTCTGCGTTCACCAGACCTCACACCTCTAGACTGTTTTTTATGGGGATCCCTAAAAGACAAAGCCTACGCTATGAGACCTGCAACACTCACTGAATTGAGAGCAGCCATTGAATGTAAATGCACGCAAATGCCAAAGGAATTGTTTCATGATGTGTGTGATTCCGTTGCTTGGCGTTGTCAGCAGAGTCTGAACTAGAACAGACGTCTGTTTGAGAACAGGTGGTGACAAAACAATAAAATGATGTTTGTAAATTCTGCTACATTTTGAAAATTAAATAAAGTTTAATAAACACCTACTTTACAATTATTTAAAGTGTGTTTACATTTTTTGGGACACCCTGTATATATAAAGTGGATTGGATGATTTTCTCCAAAATCTTAATTCTTGCTCCAGTTCTTCACTTTTTCTCCTCTGCTTCTCTACTTAGAACTATTCATTCCTGAACCATTTTGCAGCACTGTACTTTCTCTCGAGATGAAATGGTATGAAAATTAGCAGTTATTATACTGTATACATTTGTTTATCCGTGGTATTGGAATAAAACTGCCACCAGATGTAGAGTGTTGGTTGCTTTGTCATCCTTTCCTACTTACATCCACCTCAACCTGAATCATAACACCAGCATTATCATTACCCCGCCCCCCAAAGGGGAGGGCAAGGGTTGGTTTTTTTTGGTTTGTTTTTTTGTCTGCCTGTCTGTTTAATTGTTTGTCAACAACTTTATGGAAAAACTACTGGACCAATTTCCATGAAATTTTCAGGAAAGGTGTGAGGTGGTCCAGAATAGATCCCATGAAATTTTGGTGAATGTAGGTCAAGGGTCAAGGTCACCAAAAATGTGTTTTTGCAATGATAAGAGATAGGGCGAATCAGGTAAAACGTTTGTGAGGAGTGGGGTTTGTTGTGCCTGGCACCACTTGTTTATTTATTGTTAATTTTAAGTCTACAGTGCATCTTTGTAAGAGGGGTTGTCCATCACTTGATTCTTATTACTTATAACTAGTCATGTCTCAGGAAAAACTTGAACTGAAAAGATTTTTTTTACCAGAGGTCAGAGGGTAATTTTCCTGTGACCTTACACAACACATTCTTTGCCATGACTTAATAATGTATGAGCCTATTATGTAGACTAATTAACACATATGTGCAATACAATCATATGATGTGAATACATTTTGACTGAAATTGTCATAGTTTACTTAAACTGATCGGAATTCAATTTAATAAAAATTGAATAAGAAGAAGTCTGAAGTTGATTGAAACTCGTTAACCCTCAATGTATTTTGAACTTCCTGATACCTCAGCGCTTCTCTTCCATTCATTTGACATTTTTGCTCAGGCAGGTATCTCACATCTAAGTGTGGAACAGCTGATGAGGCTTTTTCACACCTGAAGTCTTGATCCTTTTCCCATCAAATGAGATTTAGCACAATAGCCCACACAGCACCTGATGAATAGCTCATTTTGCCTCTGCTCTGTGATACTTCTTGTTTTTTTTGTTTTTTCTTTCCCTCTGTCTTTTGTTTCTTCTCCTGTCTGTTAGCCTCTGTTGAAGCGTAGGTGTGTGTCTACAGGTGTGGGATAATTTGCGGTTAGAGGCTCCTGCAAAGTGCAGAAAAGGGAATTGAATTTATGGCCCAGACCCATCAGATGATGGCAGCTGCAGAACATTGGGCTGCATGCTAAACGGCCTGTCAGCACCACACCGGAGGCCTGCCTCATCAGTGTGTGAGAGTATGTGACAACCTTTGTAAGTCCTCTGCAAGTCTTTGTATGCATATTGACCCGAGCCCCTGTTTATTTCAGTCTCCTGTGTCTCTCCCCGACCGTCACTCTTTTTAATGGCCAATCCGAGTAGAAGTCAAGGGAACAAAGGTAGACAGCAGAGGAATCTAGAAGAGGGAGGGGCGCCGGCAGCTCCTTTCGTCTTCCTGACATGTTTTTATTGCAATATCCAGAGGGGACGCAGCCTGCCTCGGCCCGTCAGCAGGTGGCTTCACAGCTACATTGAGCTTCAGTCTCTTCCGTTAGCTCGTCCTGGAGGAAATCAATATCTAACCTGCAGCCTTTCTGTCTTGACTGCCTCACTGTTCAGAATTCAGTGCAGCTCAACCTCTGTCACAATCGATGAGGACAGTCTTTTGTGAGATAACCTTGTTTTGCCGAAGTCACAGAGGAGAATTAACTTAGCGTTGTGCTCAGATTTGCTGGAAGTGAGTTGTGGGAAAAGAATATTAATGGGACTTAAAAGAATGACACACTATGGCTGAGTATTTTCTCACATGGTCGGGAGTTTATCTACCGTGCCTACAGTCAAGGCAGTCTGTGGAGTTTTGATCAACTGCAAGGAAACTGACGGAGCAAAGAAGGTCCCAGATGATGGTGCATAAATTATATACATGAATCTAAGTAGTAACATAGTGTTTACCACAGAATTGTACCATCTGTACCATGTTAATACCTAATGGGGCACAGTAACAGACAAACCCAGCATCCCTGTTAACGTGTAATTAACTTTCACTTCTGCATCCATACAGTATGTGTTTTGCGCTCTATCAACATTGTGTTTTTGCCCTGCGAAGATATCCATTGTGAAATTACTTTTCATCGATGTGAGAAAATGGAATCCTGGTGTGAAAGTTGACAGTTCTGTTGTACATTGTTATAGTCTTAAAAGGAACTGAAGCAATAAACACTGAAATGCATAGACACACACAGAGTTATTGACCTCACTGTCGATTATCTGATGTCAGATTTGTCTAAGGAAATAACATAAAATGTTTTTCAAAAGATGAGCGTAATTACAGTGAACTGAGGGTCTGAGGTTCTATTGTCATAATAAATCCTCTTTCTTCCAAACTCCCAACCTTTTTACTGTTGCTCGATTATGTTGATGTTCCGTATATGAGTCTTTGACTACAGTCTATGACTGTTCTCTGAGGTCTGGGACAGGCTGTAGTCACCTCACTCACCACTGTCAACTGTATGTCAATGCTAAATAGCCTTCTTTGAGCATACAAAGGTGTACTCACTCGATGATGCTGATTTATAAGGCTTTTCTGGTCCTGGTTCCATCTCATTTTCACTGTCTTCTACAAAGAACCAACAGATATTATGCCTTATATTCCTGTGACATTTACCATTTGGTTGTTCAGTTTTGTAGCTCCCTCTGCTTGGAATACTCTTTAAAATGAACTGAAAATAGCAGATCTCATTTCACTTGAAGCTTTTCTATCTCACTCCACAGGTGAGAGTCCATCGAACAGTGACCGTGTTTTAATTGTTGTTGTGACCGCGACAACAGCATTTTGTGATAGTGATACCGATCTTATTTTAATTTATTCCTAATCTGTTTTTTGAACTGTATTCATTTTGATGACGTGTGTTGCGTCATCCTTGTAAATGAGGTCTTGATCTCACTGGGTCAGTACCTGGTTAAATAAAGGTTTGCTTTTTACTAATGTTTGCTGCTGCTTTGGAGGAGCTGTTCAATTCAGTGGAAAACCTAACATCAGATACTGGCAAATGAAAACATTTTCCTTCATATTTTGCATGAGTGGTTCGTTTCATTTTCACCACTGTGCTATACTGTGTAATATTTTTTGCAGCATACACCAAATTTGTCCCAAAGGGGATTTGCATCATAAGCTACATGGTTCAGTGAGACTCTACTCACCACAATATTTTTGGTTCATTTTAACGTCCTGTTCAGTGATGCGGTTATTTTGCGAAACAGAAATTTTTCTCTATATCTTGGTCTCTCATTCATACAAGAAGTGAGACTTTTAGAAATTCTTTACAAAGTGAATATTTTTAAAAGCTCCAGTTTATGTGCATCCAACTGGACAGAGACAACAGAGAGACTGGAAAACGAAGGTGTCAAACCCCATTACGCACATGTGTATTAATGCTTTGTGTAATGAAGCTACATCTGAAACTGTAAGGGATGAAAATCAGTGTATGATCTGCAGTAGATCAAGGTCCACATGGATGCTTTTGGGATACGAACTGGACAAATCAACAAAATGGAAAGAGTACACTTCTGACTTTGTTGCTGGTCTTGGATTGTCCGACTGTTTCTACCAGTTTTTTGTCATTTTTATGTCATTGTATGAACAGTTATATTTTCTAAAATGAATGTCAGGTGGAGTTTTGTTTTTTTTTTTTTTTGTTAAGCAGAGTAAGAAAAAATGTGTTAAAAAAAAATTCCAAGCTAGTTTGGACAGGGCATTTAGACTTTGGTGGGCTACTACAGTCTATCTCTTTAATGTCAAACACTGTAACAGTAATGTTGATGAGATCCAGCAATGCATTTTTGTCTGTAGAGGACAAGAGTTGAGTTTCACAGCTTTATTGAAAAAAAAAAAAAAAACCTGGCCAGTGCAAAGTACATTCTATAAAAAAAGAAAAGAAAAAGATATATATACTGTATATGGTTGTGCTGCAAACAATTACAGATTTTAATCAGATTAATCACAGGGTTGCTGCAGATTAATTTTGATTAATCACAATTAAATCATTAATTTTTAATCTGTATTAAAAAGAAGGGAATATATATGCGCTTAACATGTTTGTCGCAAGCTGGGTGACGTGTTAGCTGAAGTGCTAGCAGAATCCCTGACTAATGTATGCTTTGTGTTAATGTGGTATTTTAAGCTGGAAGTGCTTCGGCGAAAAGAAAACTCCTTCCTGCAGAGTGTGTATAATATTTTATGTTTGTCAGCTGTTCCGTCTTGGATTTTTTTTTGTACTCAACTTTCCTCTCCAGAGGGCTAACGTGCTGTTTAGCATTTTCTTTCTTTATTGGTTGGTTCTGCTGTCACTCCCCATGTCACGCCCATTTGCGCATGCGTGACGGTAACTCTACTTGGACAAACTGACCCAAATGGATTGCCAGAGACGTTCAGTCATTCTGTGCTGTGATGAGTTAATGGCTTTAAAATTTGTAATCAGATTAATGATGATGATTATGGATTAATCTGTGTTAAAATGTTCATATATATATATATATATATATATATGTGTGTGTGTGTGTGTGTGTGTGTTTAATGTAGAAGACTTGTATTTCTAATCCTTTATTCCAAATCTGTATTTTTATGAGCTGAAACCAAATGATGCTGATTATATTGAGGTTATGGATAAGGAGTTTCAGAGTCAAACTGATAAAATAAAACGAAATTAAAGCAATAATTAGAGGGGAGGGAAGAGGGGAGGTCTAAGGCATGACTTTAGACACAGTGATAAATAATAGGGCACGTAAAAGTTTTTCTTGTGTTTAATAGCGCGAGTAACAGGAAACCAGTGTGGGGGTGTACTGCATCCTCCAAGCCCTGTCTGAGATGTCTGAAGATGAGAAGGAAACCAGTTTGGGCAGTAATGACATGTCCCTCAGCCACCGAGCTGTCTGACTGTCTTAATTAGTATGTATATTCTTGTTCTGCAGTCCTTGTGAAAACCAATTATAGTTCTAGGGCTTGTGGGTAAATTTGAAGATGTTGTTTATGTGTCAGAAATGTACTGCCCACAACTGCTCCAGCCTTCCTTTGGTGCTTAGAAAAGGGGTAAATGGTTCATTACCAGCAGCTTTGTGGGAAGTGAAAGTAAGTTAATCAAGTTAAGAGTCCCTTTGTATTCCTATGTGGGCATTTTTGTATGTATTTTTCTCTTTTATGTCCTCTGTCCTTAGATCATGTCCAGTTTTTTGGCCCTGTCCTGACTGTTTCAATAGAAGCAGATAAGTGTCTGAGTGAGGATCGATCAATACATTAGACAGCCATGCAGCCCCCAACCTACTGAGAAAAATCAAGGAAAAAGGACCAGAAAAAGGACAACGACCAAAAAATCAGAATAAAGAACAGCATGACGCAGGCTTTTAGCAGTTAATACACTCTGTGACTTGGCACAGGCTTATGTGATTCGCTCTAAATGTCAGGTTCCAAAGTACTGCTGTTCAATATAAAACTAAAAAGAACCCTGAGTAGATACAGCACAGATAAACTTCCAAATATACGTCATATACAAATGAATATCATGCCTGAATGATACTCAGTGATGCATTCCAAAGGAAACAGACAATTTTATTTTGTTTTAGAAAAATAGTCACTACAATTATACTGCAACGTGGGAAATAAATAGAAACATTTGAAGATCCAGTGTGCTTCAGTTTGGAGATACACAAGGCTGAATTTGCTCTAAAGCACAATGTTTTTTGACAGTTTTCAGAAGATATAATGTGACAAATGTGCAGCTATGCATCATTTTTCACAGAAGTGAAAAACATCTTGTATTTTAGAGCAACTCCTGAAAATGTAATGAATCCTACATGAAAAGTCTGAGTGTAATGACTTAATGAATTTAGCATCTTTTTCCTGTAACAGTAATTTTAACAGTTACACCCCAATAGAAGAGCCTCAATATGTCAAAAACTCATGTAGATATAAGGATGAAGTTTACGTGGCGTTTACTAGGGCTACTAAAATAATTTTCTGAAAGACATTGTCTGAAAGTTCCATTACATAATCTGTTATTATTGCAGTTTAAAATGTCCAGATTTACTGTGATCTAATTTCAGAAATGGAAAAAAACAACCTTTTGTGTGGTGATATTCTGGATTTAGTGACACTCATCAGAGAAAATGAAGTTGATATTTC
>JAPQRP010000005.1:12410055-12429566 GCA_037367295.1 Apogon hyalosoma
AAAAGGAAATTCCTGATTTGCCCTATCTCTTATCATTGCGAAAACACATTTTTGTTGACCTTGACCTTTGACCTACATTCACCAGAATTTAAAGGGATCTATTCTGGACCACCTCACACCTTTCCTGAAAATTTCATGGAAATTGATCCAGTAGTTTCTGCGTAAAGTTGCTGACAAACAGACAGACAAACAAAAACACAAACCAAAACCAATACCCTCGCCTCCCCTTCGGGGGGCAGGGTAATAATATGAAAACACAGAAGTTATGTGATAAATATCGCTGTATGGTGCCGTTCTAGATGTATTATGGAAACCACTTATAGTGATCAGAACTCCTGCTACAGAGGCATTCTTATACAAACATAGTTCACCTATAGTGATCATTTTGTGCCTTTTTACACCTGAGTGCTGGTGCTGCATACACTTGGAAATCATTTCCTCTTAAGTGGGCTGATAATGCAGGGCCGTGTGATGCCCATTGAGGAAAAGTTGGCAGTTGGAGTTGGCAGCAAGCCTGGGAGAAGGCAGTTTCAGAATTTTCATCAGGTCTTTGTGTTTAAGAAACTCCATGGGAAGAATGCTGGAGGCAACAATCAGGCTGCTGCAGAGTTAATGTTATATAGTTTGAACCTTCAGTAGGAGCAGCCGCCTGGGACAAAGCAACGGCAGGTCTGAGTCTCAGATATGTGGAGTTTCTCACTTCTACAGAAACATACATGTGTAATCTACCAGGTAAAATGTCTATGTACTGTATGTCTGTCTTTATTTACCGTCACCAACTGCATAACCCATAAAGACCAAGTGCTACTTTTGTGGCAATTCCAAAATAGTTTTTCCACTATATTTAACCTTTCTTAAGTATGTTCCTATATTTAATTCAATGATCCTGTAGATGTTCATACAATCTCAGAGTTAAGTTGAGGGTTATTATATCACAAACAGAAAACTCAACAAAAAGTTACTTTTTCAGCAAAGATATTAATAACTGAATGTAAAAACAAGTGTGTCCATCCACTGTCATTGATCCAACTCCATGGGCTTTGCTGGTTAATCAATGTTGTAGAAGATGACGGTGTTTCCACGGTAACTACAAAGCCTCTGAATGTCCAAATGGGTCATATCTGATGACCATGAAAAGACGACAAACTGTATTTTACACCAATTATTTATATGTATTGATAGGATTAGTGGATCAATAGGTATTAAGCAGTTTATATTTATTTTATATATTTTGGTTACTGGTGGATGTTTGGGTCTTTATGGGTTAAACCTCAATATAAATAATGTAGTTGCACCTGCGTACAGATCAGTTTGACCTTGAGATTTCCACTGAATTCAGGTGTTTGGATTATGCAAAGCTGACATCAATGTTTCACACTACATGCATTTATATGTCCCTGTGGAAAGATACCCGGTATTTATGACAGTTTGAGAGCTGCAGAGCAGAGATGAGCGTCTGATAGCTTGTGTTTAAATGTTAATTGCTCCGTTGAGGGCTGTCAGCACTCCAGATTATAGAAGTAGAAAGAGAGGAAAGAAAAAAATAAATTAAATGGTGAGAGCAGTTTTAAGGTAAACACCGCATCCACTGTTTGCTGTTTTGATGAATGTAAGGTCACACACACTCACACATTAACACCTCACTCAGACTGCAGGCAGCTGTCAGTATCAATTTGCATCCGTGACCGTGACTTCCTCTGTTTGGAGCGCTCGCCACTGACCGTGTTGTGACCCGTGGAAGTCATTGACCCCCCCCCCCCCCCCGACCTCAGGGTGCCACTGACACTGCATTAAGTCCAGAGCCGCAGTCGATTCTATCATTATTTCCTTCCTGTGAGCAGAGGTTGAGTAAAACATCCATTGGAGAGCACACATTGCACAGAGAAGGTTCTGGATCTGGACTTGACATCTGATAATAATAATAACGAGAACACTTGGCTCCATTGACCATTAATGTGTACATACAAATGTAAATTAAAGTATGTATGCTAGGGTGTGTCTTAAAAGTACCAAAAAATGTAAATTATTATCTTAAATGGGCCAGGCTGTAATTATGTTCCTTTTGACTAAAAAACCTGCCATGTAAAATTTTAGGCCATATCCACTATGTTTATTTATTTATATTTTGGATGTTATTTTGGTTATGCATCCACCAAAGAGACTGTCAGTGGCAGTGGACAACATCGTGTCTAAACCCATAAGCCATTTCATCACCAACAGCCTTCATCTGTCGACTTTCTACAACATACCTCAAGCTTTGTTTGACATGGATCCAAAAGACTGGTCTGATGCAGAGGTGTTTGTAGCTGCCAAAAACATTGCTCAGAATCTCAAGGTTGTCAGTGATTGTGCAGAGAGGGCTGTAAAGCGGATTCAGGATTTCAACCCAGTCCTGACTAAACAGGAAAAACAGCGACAATACCTGCTACAGTGGATTATATTTCTATAGTGCTCTTCAAGGCACCCAAAGTGCTTTAGTGAGCCATTATTCAGTCACTCTCACATTCTCACTCTGGTGGTGGTAAGCTACATCTGTAGCCACTGACTATAGACTGACAGGAGCGTGGCTGCCAATTTGCACCAAACAGCAAGGCAAGGTGGTGAAGTGTCTTGCCCAAGGGCACAGCACGACTAGATTTGAACCGCCAACTTTTTGGTTATTGGACGACCTGCTCTACCTACTGAGCCACAGCTGCCACAAGTGGTTGAGGCCAACAGCGCTGGTATCCTGGCACGGCAAAAGAGAAGCCCACCTAAACATAAGAACACTTGCAAATTTCAAGTAGAACACATGACGGCATAACATGACAGACAGGAGATTAGAGGGACTTCAAGTTAACAGAGTACGAGTTGTTCGAGTAGATGGTGTGCGGCCAAGTGGGTTGTGTATGTCGCAGCCATCTGATTTCTGCTTTGACATTAATAAATGAAAAAAGGAAAACGACTTGTATTTTGTTTTTCGTTTTAAAATCAGTAAACGAAAAAAGATTTCACAGATATGTGCATATTTAGTTTTAGTTTTCATATATGTGCATTTTTAGTGTTTTTTTGTGTGTAGTTAGCGAGTAATGCAATGTGAGTGTGTAGGGCTCGTGTAGTTGCTTTTTGTTTTGTGCGTCTGAAAAATGATGCATTATTTGAGCGTGGAGTGCGCATCGGAGACGCAAAGTATTCAAAAACAGCCAAAATACACTCAGACTCCAGAGGGTTAATGAAATCAGAATATACTGATCTAACGACATCTTCTTGCACCTAACAAATGTGAACTACAAACGTCTTCTTCAGTTTCGTGGGTCTCACTGGAAAACTCGGGAAAACAACTGTGTTCCGGGTCATTAAAAAAGACTAACCTACGGCAAAATGGGAATAGAAAAGGAACAACTTTTTTCCACAGCACCTGAAGTTAAAGACCCATTTCCTATTTTTTATTTTTTCAATTATATGACTAACAACAGGATACAAGTCCTTTTCTCTTATGTTTCATTTACCGATTTTAAAACAAAAAATGAAACACAGTTAATTTTCTGTTTTTCATTTTGTAATTTCAAAACAGAAATCAGATGGCCGCAACGTGCATGAACCCAAGTTGTCTGTTTACACGTTGCTGAATTTGACACATTAGTTTTCACTGTTTTTTTTTTTTTTTTATGTATTTGTTTGTCACTAAATTTCAGATAGACTTCAGTGAAAGGCTTATGATGAACGTTATCAACTGACTGAAACCTAAGTTTTGGACTGCACTGATATTCCTGACCACAGTGTTCATTTTCTCATTTTGTTTAGCATCAGTCACCACTGATGACAATGTCACTCTGCATACCGCTGATCTTGTAGCTGTGGTTGTTTTTACAAAGAATAAAGAGGTGATTTGAAACACATTCATTTTACCCAGTTTATCACTTCTTTAATATACATAGCAGCAGTTGAGACAGCCCTATGGCTGAAGGCCTAGAAACCTTCAAAAACTACATTTAGGGTAGGAATACATTATATTTGTAATTGCTGAGACTCTTTATGCATCAAATGCAGGCCACAAAAAACCCAGGGCTAAACGAAGCAACTGATTTAATCCTATTTATATTTATTTCGATACATGTAATCCAGTGTAGTCGCCGTGAAATAGTTTAAAGTCATTGTAATTCCTGTCCTTTTATTCGGGCCAATAAGCAGTATTACAGGGACCCTATTATAATTGTTGTTTGTTTTCTTATTATCTTTTATTATTATTATCTTTTTTCTGCTAAAACCCTTAAGTTATCTAAACCTTTGCTCCTTTAGTTTTCTGTTGCATTTTGTGACCCCCCCCAAATGTGTTATTATAAAAAATGTCACATGCTTTAAGCTGTTTTTTTAACTATGTTTGAATTGCTAGAGTCTATTGTTGTTTCTTATCACCTAGCTTAATTTAGAATATTTTTCTATTTTCTGCCTATACCACAAAAGTGAGTTCATATTTCTATTTGCATATAGTATCATGCATAAGTCTGCATCAAAAACGACACATTTAATGAAGCTTAGTTACATTAAAAAGTAATCCTATCATTCATTTTATTTATCAGAATTTCCTGGGTATTGATTGTACTGTATGTTGTGATGAAATGTGTCTTTCTTTCTTTCTTTCTTTCTTTCTTTCTTTCTTTCTTTCTTTCTTTCTTTCTTTCTTTCTTTCTTTCTTTCTGTCTCTTTGTGTCACTGTGTGTTGGTTGTAACCCAGCTCTCTTTAAACTTGCACAAACATGATCCATGTTTTTAGATTTTCATCCCCTCAGAGCCATGTGAACAAAAGCTATTTAACTTGTTGTCAGAGGGCTAGCCTTGGATCTTTTTTTTTTAAATTTATTTCTGAACATTCTTGGGTTTCCTGCCAAAGAGCACTGTTACTACTTTGTTTAAACTTTTAAGCACTCTGGATACATTTTTTTTCTTCCTTTTTTCCATTCCTGAAGTTCTGATGGACCTGCTACTGTACCCATACGAAGAAGAATGATGTTGCACTGGAGATGTGCATCTGGTGGACTAAGCAGCTGTGTTTGTGTTGTGGTGATTGTGTGATTGTTATGGAATGCTTTAGATGTATAAGCATGTGTCCTGTGTGTGTCTGTCCTTGTCTGTCAGTGTGTATGCTTTAGTGCCACCGGTCACTTGTGTGTCCGCCCGTTGCCAGACCATCTGTGACTCTGGCTGGCTTCTCCAGTGTGGACAGCAGGTCTTCTTTCAGTGTCTGTCTTCTTTTCCTGCATGGCCCAGCTGGGCCCACTCACAGAGGTCTGAAGACGACTCTGTCAGTGAAAATTCTAATGAGTTCCCTGGAAATCCACAGGCAGCCATTCTCTCAAACCCCCCTGGAAATAACAGCTCTGGTTGAATTTCCTTTTATTTGGTGGAAGCATTTTGTGTCCAATATCATTTAAATACAGAACTGTAGCAGCTGTTTGATTAAAACAATTTAGACTTTGGTCACAGTGTAACAGTAACGGTGTAGAATAGAAACATGTTCTCAAGTCACTGGTATTCATATAGACAGGGTGTGCAATCTATTGCATCACATATCATCACAATGTGTGCATATGCAACAATCACATTACAAAGAAAACTCAAGTGTAATCATAGGAGATCTATTCCATTACTTTCACTCTAATTCATAAAACATCAAACAATACATGTAACCACTTCAGGTAAAATGCACTCTCAGCTTTTCAGTGGCATCAAATGTGTCTTATTTGGACATTCAAAGGCTCTGCAGTGAACATGGAAACACCATCATTTTCTGCAGCATTGATTTACTAATAAAACTAATGCAGTTTCATAAATGACAGTGGATGCAGATGCTTGTTTTTATGTTCAATTACTATTTGGCTGAAAAGGTCACTTTTTCTTCGTTTTTCTGCTTTTCTTTTTTTTTTCTTTTACCCACCACCACCGTCCCCTTCAGTGGTCACCTTTATTTTTAATTACAACTTGCGCTTCATTGACAATCTCAAACTTTACATTCACATTATCATCCATTCCTTGCTAGTGTACATATGGGAGGGCTCATATAGACACAGATGTTTTTCTGCTTTAATATAATAACTTTGAATTTAACTGAGCTTTTATGAACATCTACATGATCAGTAAATTAAAATCCAAAACACAGGCAATAATATAACAAATAGCATTGTACAAAAAGGTTAAATATAGAGAAAAATTCCTTAGAAATAGTTCTAGTTTGTTAAAGGTTAAAGAAAGCCTTCTACTGAAGACAGTGGACAAAAAGGCTGATGTAGTAGCTGTTTTCTAAATGAACCAGTCGACAGTGTTCACCCTGACACCCCATGTTTTTGCCATTATTAAATATCAAATATGGTAGATTCTAACTATGAGGGCAAGCACTGATTGCATTATTGTGATTCAGTCCCAAAAAAGCAGCATTTTGGAGCACAGCTGGAATATGATCATGGAATATGAGAAGTTTGAAGAAAACCTCTAAAGCAGGATAAAGCTCTAGTTTCTGCTTTCTCTCTCATATACACTTGTTTTTCTCTCTCTCTCTGCTGTGTGATGTACATTGTGCTTTTCCTAAATTATCTCCATTCCATCATGGTGATTTCTCTCATTGGCTTACGTGGATTATTGTAGACATTGTCCTGCAATATTGAAATCACTGGGCGTCTCAGTCAGTGCATCTGCAACGAAGAAAAATACGGAGTAAGTGACAAATGAGCTCAGCTTGATTTGGGCAGCAGTATGTGAATGTCGCAGCAGGAGGCAGAGGTGATCAAACACAAAGAGGAGATGGAAGACAAACAAATCAGAGAAACAAGGGATTAGAAGATTACAGGACATAAAGCACAGCAGGATTTAAAGACATAAAGGAGGAAAATACATGGAGGCGGAACAGAAGTAAGGCTGAGGAGTGTCTGATGCCAAGTAATTAGGACAGGATCCAGCCATTAGAAGTAACCCCCGACTCTACTGGGAGACACCTTGGTTTCATTATTTCCTTTTAACTTGATTTGATAGCCACAAATCCATGCAAGTTGCATCAATTAGTACAAGTAGAAGTTATGAATAGGTAAGCATTTAATTAATATCCAGTACGAACGTTCTCTGGTCATTCTCTGTATAATTATTGGAGCAATGCTGCTCCTCCGCTGATGTTATCGGCACACCTGGCCTCCACTCAACACAGCATTTCCATTACACGACCACAAAGACCACCGCGTTCAGTCCTCACAGCCAAATAGGTAAAAGTGATGCTAAACATGACAGGAAAGTCATACAGATCCCAGATTGGTCAGTCCAGAGTAGTCATACATGTCCACCAAGCCAAGGTGGAGGAAAATCCTTGAAAGCATTGAAGCAAATTTTCATGTAGGCTCTATCCTCATAAGTTTACTACAAATTTGAGTCTAAATAACTATATTCCGGCCTGAAAAAAATCTAAAATACATTTCCTCTTTTGTCATTCTTTACCTTATTTGTCACTGTATGTAGCAGTGCCACTGTTGTAATGACGACTAGTCGCACTAATAATCCCACCCTTTCTGGAACCACGGGATCTTGATCCGGTTTGAAGGGCGCCGCTATTTACAGATATGATCTTTGTCAAATTAAGATGTAATATTATGAGCCAAGAAAGTCGCAGTCTGTGTTAAAGATCAAAAAGAAACCTCTGGAACAAAACATCAGCTCAAAGGACTGTGTTTCTCATCATAGGTGATCATGTCACCAACGCCATCACGACTCCTTCCTCGACACATGTGACCTCAGTCTTTCAGAGAGAGGTGAAAAAGTGTTACAAGAGATGAAAATCACTACAGGTCCAGAAATGTTGAAGCTGCACTGACATTTTCAGTGACTCTGAGCAGAGAGGAGAAAGATGTTCAAATGTCATGACCGTCACCAACTTTCTGATGTGTTGTTTCTATTCATGTTTTTTCACAGTCTGATACATAAACAGTTTTACAACCATTCGCAATTGTTTTGACTTGTATTACATCTTATGTGTAATTGACAGCATAAGTAAAGTAAGATTTTAAAAAATTGCTTCTATCTTGATTGCCATACAATTTATTTATTTATTTCTTTATTTTAAAACATTTTTCTGACTAAGCTCCCATGGGACATAACAGGAAGGGGTGGGACTTTGGCTTTCTATACCTGCAGTAAATGTGTTGTTGCCAAAACAGAGTCAAGCTGAATAAAGTTAACCCTTAAAGACCCAGTGCTACTTTTGTGTCAGTTCCCAAATTTATTTTTCTCTCTATTTAACCTTTCTTAAGTGATTTATCACCATTTATCATAATATTATCCTCTGTATTTTGCATTTTTTCAGTGAAAGTCAGGTGTTTTGCTATATTAATTATTTTAATGTAAACTTCTCGACCAATTCTTCTGTTTTCTAACCTTAACTTATGATCATAATCATTGAATAGGATCACATGGTAAACTCTGGGACAGAAAAATGAAGATAAAACTTGCAGTTCTTCTAAAGGCTTCTTGAAGCTAATTCCACTGCAGTCATCACTGTGATGCTGAAAATGGAGAAATTCAAAGTTCCTCTTGATCGGTGCTGTTTAAGGTAATGTGTATCTCTAACAGATGGATGAGCCAACAATTAGAACCACAAACAGATGGAGAGGGAATAGATGCAAGTCAGAACGCAAAAAGTGCAGAGAAAGTAATTAAACAGAGGCGTGCACAAGGAGAAGTAAAGAAAAAGTAAATGAAAAAAAATAAATAGTGAACAAAAGGAATGAATGGACAGCTATAAAATAACTGGGATTAAAGGTGGAACGAGCAATTCCGTGGAGTGGCTTGTGATGTCGGAACGCCCATTGCTGCTGATTGACTGGAATAGAATTATGTAGATCAGTACAAATGAGTGTTTTCCATGTTTACAGAATCAGGACTGAACACTGAATTGTATTGGACATGTTGAATTTCATAGCCTCAAATCCGAGCCTTGTTATTTATTGCATGTTGTATTTATGTTGAGAATTAATTCCTTCTCTTATATGGCGTATAGAAATAAAGTATTGCACACTTACCATCACATGGAACACAGAAATCAACATTTGATCTGTAGTCTGCCTTTACAGCTTCTGTTGAGCTGTTACAGTTTTTTATTCACCAGCTAAATCAGGTTTTCGTACATTGTAAGGTTGGAAGCTTAGCTGTGTTTCAGCTGAAGTGATGTGACTGATGTTTTCTAATGTTAGCTTCTATACCTAAAAACTAAAGTGGTTTACACTGTGTCTGGGGATGTTGCTAAATAGTCAGAAACCTTGCTTGTTACATATACTAAAAAGGATGAAAACAATGCAAAAACTGGAATGAACTGAGGAAAAACAACTTATTAACGGAAACCACCAGGAAAAGTGAAGGAAGCAAACGAACATATGAGCAAGGGAGGGACGTTTCAGCCCAGAGATCACTGACATTTAATTCATAGCATTGACAGTATCAGAAAAACACACTTTTTATTTGACAGCTGCTAAATGTGTCTCCTGCAAGCTGAAGTTTAGTGCTGCTGCCGATTAGAGTGAGATATTTTATAGATTTAGCTCAGATGTTTGATGGTGGTGTTGCCTTCAGTTGCCTCAAGGGATTTAATTAATTAATGAAATGTGTTTTCATTAACAAATGGCAGCAGTAGATAATCAGTGCTGCAAAAACACAGGAATGTGTAGACATACTGTATAGATCACAGGCTTTACTCTGTCCCATTAAACATCATTTTTATCCCAACTTCTATGCATATAATCTATTTAATTCTTTATTAAATGTATTCTCAACTTTCCTAAGTCAGCTTTACATCGAAATGTACCACGGATTTCATCAAATCAGCAAAATAAAATGTGAACCAGCGTGTTTCCATCCACTAGTGTTATGTGAATATTTAATGTAATTTCAGACTCTTCCTCTTCATTCTCACACTTTATCAAAGCCTTGGTCTAACATTTGCTTCTGGAAATCTTCATACATGGAGGTGCTTTGTTTGCTGTTTCCCATCTGATATGGCAGTGTTTGTTTCTGGTTTTAAATCGTGCAACATCTGATTGTTTCCATTTCAGCTATTCAAATTTACTTTTCATCTACAGCAACTTTTCCATCTCTCCTGAGCATAAAAACTTAAAAGGTTTTTTGGATTTTCTGTGTTTCCACTCGCTTATGTATGTGCAAACTGAAAATGTGAGTATGATCAGCTGGATGGAAATGGATCTATTCTCCTCTGTGTATTTTTGGCACATTTTATCCTCCTTACAGACCGACCAGACATGAAATGCACAGGGGAACATTAAGCCAAGCTTTAGAGCAGCTAAGTGACTTTGTGTTTGTTCATCTGTTGATAATATCTGCACGGTTACCTCATCTACATCCATAATTAGTGCACAGCAGTTTGTGTGGATAAAACCCAGGTTGTTAGCCGTCTGCTGTCACATCAGATTACTGTCTGCTATTACTTTAGGTCCATTAGCAGCTGACGATGCTATCTGTAGCTGTTTATATGTGGATATTCATAATGTTTATAGCTTTATCAGTGCTGATCATATCTATTCACCACCATGTCTGTGTTCGCCTCAGTGCAGGAACATCGGTGTTTTTCACTCACTGTTTGTCATGCGTCTGTGGCGTTCGCTCAGGGCAGGTCACACCAAGACTACGCTCTGATTGGACCGACTCTAATCAGCACTTCACACTGTAGCCGCTCTCATTACTGCTAATGAGCCAATGCATTGAAGCCAGCGTGAGGCCGCCGCCGCCGCAGCCAATTAGAGTCCTGTTTGTTCACATAAACACAGCCATGGAGGGATAACATTGAGGAGAGGAGGCAAAGGCTGTGGGCATTATGAAATATGAATGGCCTCAGATATGGGCTGCATAGAAAAAGGAATTAACTGTAATTTGATAATTTGATCGCTTTAATTGCTTCTCTGTTGCACAGATGATTGTTAATATTTAAGACAGATTGGTCATGGCTGCTGAATGTGGATGTATCTGTGTGTGTGTTGGCAGAGTCTGAATGGCACACATTACCATTCAGAATGACTCTGCCTTTCTCACTCATGCTGTTTGAAGTAGTTACACTAGGCACCTTTTGATTTGATTTATTGAAAAATGTAATGTGAGGTTTGTTTGCTGTGCTTACGTATCTGTCTTCTCTCCCTCTCTCTGTGCAGAGGCAGGAGAACAGGGAGGTGCTGGTGGGAATGTTGTTCCTGGTGTTTCCATTCATCCCTGCAAGCAACCTTTTCTTCAGAGTGGGATTTGTCGTGGCTGAGCGGGTTCTCTACATGCCAAGGTGAGTGTGTGAATGCAAGCATTCCCCTGCACTTGGAAACAGAAATACACATATATATTATCAACAAAATTACCCACATTTCATGTCATTATTGTCTTGATGAGTTAAACTTATTAATGTCTTAATATTCATCATATCACTAGCAACTATTTTAGGATTAGTGTTAGAGGTACATCTGAACCATATTTGAACTGATGTGTTTTAGCAACATGTTTAACCCTGTAACGCCAAACATATCATATTTGATATGAGTTTTGAAGTCCTCTACATGACCAGTGTGATTTTTTTTTTTTTTTGTGAAAAATCCGATGTATACAATTAGATATGTGCAATACATGGATAATCCACCAGGGGAAAGGAATTCATTCACCAGAGGCCTTTCCAATGACTACAAGACTGTCATTAATGAGGAAGAAGGCAGAACTTTGCCAATTTTGAAAAGGAATTACCAATTTGTTAGACAGGTTTGTGTTATATTATGGTTTTTTTTGTTCAAAAATACTAATATTTGAGCATTGAGATCTGATGTATCAAATATAATACAAAATTGAAACTCATTCGTGGAAATTGATATTTGGAAAAAAAAAATAAAATGTTTGGGTTGTTCAGAAGGACCAATAAAGGCTCCAGTTTCAAAGAACTGGAATTTTCTGTCAGTGATTTAATGGTTCAGGCTTTTCGGGGTTAACAGAGAAACTAGAAAATGTTCCCTCTAATATATATATTTAGCCCTAGGAAATGCTTGAAATAATCTGGATAAAGTGTCAGATTGTCTGACTTCTCCGGCTCCTGCTGTGTTTCCAGATCTTAAGAATTATTTCAGTGCAAACAATGGAACCATTCAGCAAGTAAAAAAAAGAAAAAAATACAAAAGTCAGACCCAAAATCTTGATCAACCAGAATTTCTAATGAAACTCTTCAAAGCATAGTGATGAAGGATGCGCTGCCATTCTTCAGTACAAACGAACTCATTAACATGTAGTCTTAGTGATTACCCGCCAAACGAAAACACTGAAGTGAAGGAAAATTTGGTTCTGCTGACTGCTGAATTGCAGCTGATTTAGCAAAGAGTCCTCGATGAGAAGAATTATAGTAATCAACATGGAAAGCAGATGACTTCTGAAGAAAACAATGTCAGTATGATGACAGTGTTGCACTGGCTCAGCTGTTCAAGATCTCTGCCATTAATGACGTTGGTATTATGAGTATTTGAAAACAGCCTAATGAAGTGACTAGTGCTGGGTTCACCTCGTGGAGCAGGATCACCCTGTGCTGATCTCCATTCTGAAATCAAGAGCCTCTTCACTCAAACTCAAGAGTCTCTTGTGTTTGTCTGCTCACTCCCTCCCTCCGTGTGTCACTTCATCTGTCCATTCCTACGTCTGTCTGGGTTAGCAGTAACCGTCAAGGCAGAGGAATGAAGCCAGCGTTCCACTGCCAAAACATGCAGTTCCTCAAATGGCCACTTGAGGCCAGTTCCAAAAGCGAGTCCATCCCCATAGGCTCCCCTTAGCTATTTTCCCCATTCATTGGGACTGTATTGGGAGTTTTGTTTTGTTTTTTTTTACAACTCCACACTATAATGAAGTGTACATTTATCCATAATTATAGTTTGAAAACTGGAAAAATGTATCACTGTTCTTGGCCATAAGAAG
The DNA here is from genome assembly GCA_037367295.1 of Apogon hyalosoma. Lineage (NCBI taxonomy): Eukaryota > Metazoa > Chordata > Actinopteri > Kurtiformes > Apogonidae > Apogon > Apogon hyalosoma. Next base: position 12,422,998 of record JAPQRP010000005.1, read on the forward strand.
CTACAAATTCTCAATAGATTCTGAATGTGAGATGCCTGTTAGCTAGTCAGCTAGTTATGGAGGTTTGCAGCTGTTGAAAAACTAGACAGACATACAGTTGGATCAATATTGTGGATGTGACATAAAAGCCAGAACCTTGTTTTTAGCCAAGATTCGTCAAAAGAACAGGCTTTATTTTAGTTCAAGAGTCCAGTTGGAGTGGGATTGGATTAACAACTTTCTTCCAACTGAGTCTGGTTTTCAAAATATGTTCTTTTCCCAACATATACTTCTATGGTAGTTATGGTAAAGATAGTATATCAATAAAATCATCAGTAGATTCTATCCTACTGATGCTACGTGTAAATGACTTGACAGTGTGGGTGCTAGTGTGACAGTGTTTGTTGTGATAGAACTAGTAGTAGTATTTTAGCCTTTCATGAGGCTAGATGCTAAACTCAAGGCTCCGCCCACTTCTTTTTCAGCATATTTTTAGTGTCTCTCTATCTCTCCATCTTTGAATCACACTACTTCCCTGCTTTTGGTTTTCAATTCTTGAATCTTCTTTTCATTTCTCTGTCTGTCTTCACATCCTCTGTCTCATACTCTACACTGAATCATCCAACTGTTCGCACTCTCTCTCCATTTAGTCCTATCTCAGTTTCCACTCGTAGTTAATCCTTAGGTTTTGTGATGCGTGAAATGTGTAAATGTTTCCCGTGAATCATGGATCCATAGGGCTGTGGGTGACCTTTATTAGGCTTATAGCGCCCCCGGGGTCCACACAGACACCCAGTGAATCCCCTCCTAACTGAGCCGACGTCCTCGGGGAGTTCAGCTCATGGAAATCCCTGACTTGATCTCACCCGGGGTTCACTTAACCTGCAGTATGGGGAATGGCAGTGTCGCTGTCAGCAGAGGCTTTTGCTGATTCTTCTGGAGCTCAACTCAAACATTAACTTTCAATCCTTATTCTTTTTTGCACAGGACACTTACCTGGTTTAAAATAAACACTACTGTATGTTGGTATTATGGTTGTTTTATGTGTAAATACAGACAGAACCCAACATTATTTTGAAGTGCTCTAGCCACCTCTGAGAAACCAAACCACTTTATGTCCCAGTAAATATTTGCAATCTGTGTGTCGTTTGTTCATCAATGCAAAATATAAATAAATCCACCAAGCTGGACATTGTGAACATAGTTAATTAAATTCTACCAAGACATCAAACCCAGCCAAAGATACTGCATTGCATTAGTTTTCCTTCGTGTCTAACTGTGTACTGTTACATTTCACGTTTGGATCTTGATTCATTGCGTACTGTTTTGCGTTAGATGAGCAGTTATTTTTGACAGCCTCAGTAAAGAGTGTCCAGATGGCATACTTAGCCTTGTTACCAGCATTATACAGTGATACCGAGACACATTTGGGAAAAATAACTGTCACTCTTCACTCACTGTATAATATATAACATCTATAGAGCCAATCACACAGGCCATTTGACATCTTTTGGTTATGTTTGTGACCTTGTCTCCATTGTTTCATTTCAGTGTTTGAAATTTCTTTCTTTGTGTACAGTGTCTACCCAGAAAACCCCCTATGAAATGTATTATTATTATTATTATCATTATTATTATGTTGGTTAAGAATGCAAAATAATTATTTGATTTCTTTTAATTTTCTAATTTAATTTAATTTTAGTTTTTTGCTTGTGAGACTGGCTGTGACTGTATTACTGTAGTGCAGTCATAAAATCAGGAAATTACAAAAATAAATTTAAGTTACTACTAAAACCATTTGTGGCTGCAGCCCCAGTTTATTTGACTGTTTACTTATTTCTTATATTAATTTGTACTCTCTGTTTTCATGATTATTATTACTATATTTCATTATTATTTCTGCGCTAGTTTAAAGAACCACATAATACTTACTAACATCATATGTTAAGACACTCTTTACAAAAGGCAACGTAGTAGTTGTACACTAGTGATACAGTAGTATCTAAGATACATTTTATTTTGAAAGTCAACTGACAGGAAGTAGTATTCTTGAAAATGTGCAGAACAAATGGGGTTTCTGATATAGATGGGATAATGTCAGTGGTACCTTCCAATAATAGCCTCACATTCCCATTTCCTAACACAATATCCAGCTTGTTAGCATAATATTAGCTAATAGCATTAATTTAGGTTGTATTCTAACTTTTTTGTCAACCAGCACTAATTAGTGTGTTCATACATGATATGAAGTTGAATTTATTGTCATAGTCAGTTGTATGTGTTAGCCCTTTAAGTGCCAAAGTTGATATTGCGACAAACAACATAATTGAATGAAACAGACAGGTTTTTGAAATCTTGATATCAAAATTGAATATTAAAAAAAAAGCTCTGGCACCTAAAGGGTTAACATTGAGCTGAATTTACATAATTTATTATCAGTATGATATATGTATGCCTTAACTGTTTAACACCTCACTCTTCCCCATTCCCCAACATGGTGACTTCTAGTTCCAAAAAAACAAAATGTGGTTGATAAAAAATGTCGAACTTGAGGCTTCAGAATGGCAATTCACAAAACAACAATTGATATTGCCATGGTTACGTCCACTTCTGTGGCAGAAAACATAAAGTACAGCAGTTGGGTTCAGATCAGAGCCACCTCCAATAATAGCAGTAAGAAAAAAATTCTTATAAAACAAGAGCTGAACATGAATAAGAGGAGGCGTACTGTGCTCCTCCTACTTCCTTTCCACCTCCTCGCCCTGTTCTAGAGGAGTAACTGACCGTCCTCCCTCCTCGGCTGGATGGGGGAGTTTTTGTTACAGCAGAGGATAGCTACAGGATTAGAAGTGATTTCCATGCAGACATCTTTTTGAGCCCTGCAGGGGGGAGAAGTGCAGGTTGGTGGGATTATTAACAAGCAACTACCAACTAGTGAAACAGCTCAGTCCTACACAGCTCCGGCAGCTACAGACAGGAGATCATACCAGTGCACCATAAGACCCTGAAAACAGAAGAACATCTGACCATGTCATTGTGTGTCTGTGGTGAAACAGTTTTAGTATTCACCTCATCAGCCTTGAAACAGAAGAACGACGAGGGAAGTCTGCTGTAAAGGAAATCATTTAGGTGCAAAAACAACTCAAGGCAGAGGACGGAGGAGACAGATCACTGCTGTTATGGTTCAGTGGGAGAGAGCTGCTGAATCACATTAAATACATCCCCTATAATACACCCAAACGCAGTGTACAGTCTGTCCATCAGTTTCCCTTAAGTGCATTCCTGAAAACACTCTACATTCACATATGACCTATACTTTTACCTCTGCAGAGAGAGTCAGCCTGCTTCATTGGTTTTTATAAAACCCAACCTTAACTTCTCTCAAGTACAAGACTGGAGTCAAAATCACCTCTTATCGCAACATAGTCCTTACCGAGACCTAAACCTGTGCATCTGAACAATGCAATTTTTTTCCAATTTCACTTTTGTTTCAGGTTAGACACTAAAGTAACAGGGCTGATATTCTGTTTTATTTTACAGACAGACATGTATCTGCCATATGCAAGAACAAGCAAACACATACTGCTATTCAATATGTTTCTTCTTCTTTTTCTTCTTCTTCTTCTTCAACAGTTTTACCACAGCATTAGTTTGAGAAAACCTGCACAAAGTCTCACATCATGTGAAAACGTATGTAATATATTCTGTTAGTTTTCAAAAATAAGGAAAAACAGAAAAAAAAAATCCATTCATAGTGACATAGTCAAACCCATTCCTCTTCGGAGCCACATTACTTCATCATAGAGACATGGTTAGAACTTTAAATGGGTTGCAAAACTTAAGAACTTGTCATTCTCAGTCAGTACATAGATTTTTAATACAGTATTTAAAAACTCTTTTTTTTCCACATAAACATTTCTGATTTTTGAGTGGAGACAGGCAAGTGAACTTATTAAAACTTTTCTTTTAAAACCTTTTACCACAAATGTTATAACCTTTGCCACATTACTTAAAAGTCTGGACTATTAAAGTCTCAAAGTCACGGGAGTTTCCTCCAGCCACAGTGAATGAAAATAACTGCAATAGAAACAGATTCAGCAAATAAACTCTGACTAACTGTAATTAAATCTGTGTGCATTGGAGGACCAATGAAGAAACTGCATACTTCACTGAACACAAGAAATAAACAAACAGAGAGTGGACGGCAACAAAATAGAACCATGTATGGAGACCTCTTTGGAAGGCAAAGTTAAAGCTTGTTTCATATCTTTGGACAAAATGAATAGCACTGTGCAGTTCTTCTTCTGGAGGTGATCAGTACATACAGTTGTGATTATTATAACATATTATATCTTATTACAACTGGAGCCGTGGATGCAGGAGTCATGTATTTATACCCTTTGAATGTCAGGTTAGCGGTGACTACGAGGTCACTTTATCTCGTCATATCATCATCCTATTAATGAAAAATGTTATCAGACATTGCAGATTTTCCACATTTGGTGCTGGCCAAATGTTGACAGTTTTCCTTAAATTGGATTTGAAATATCTCACTATATCACCTCGCTTAGAATATTGAAATATATTGAGTAGTAACACCTTCATTTGATCCATGTCATCATTATCACCAGATTGTACCTCATATGTTATATACATTATCTATCTGACACACATTTACAGATTTTTAACCTTTATTTAACCTGGAAAAAAGACTTGTTGAGATTAAGAGTGTCTTGGCCAAGACAGCAGCAGCAGAAGTTACAGAAAAAACAAATTCCAGCCATACAGCCACAGTAAAAATGTACATAAATCATAATGAAACTCAGTTCTATAGCCATACATAAAACACCATACTAAAAACATACACATAAATACCCATTAATAAATTAAAAGGTACTAAAAGTATAAAACAGTGTTCCTTAAAAGCATTTCGAAGCAGAGCCAGATTGAATCAATTAGGAAAGCATCTACATCCAGATTTACCCTTTTCTCATTCATTTAAAATGACTTAAATTAACTCAATAATGTCATGAACACCCCCCCCAACAGGAAGGCAAAGGGTATTGTTTTTGGTTCGGTTTGTTTCTTTGTCTGTTTAACACTTTAGCAGCAAAACTATTGATTGAGTCCATACCAGATTGGGTTTATAGATTTCCAGTGACCCAGAACAGATGCCATTACATTTTGGGAAAAGTAGATCAAAGTTACATTTTTTGATGAATTTTTTAAATCTTTATTTCTTTCCATTTACTTACAATGGGTGGATTTTGTCTACGCTGTCTGTCTATGCTGACATCAGCGCACGCATAGACATGATGACATCAGCTGGATCGATGCCAAAATAAGCTACAATACGTGCGAGGGGCGGGGTTTGTTGTGCCTGGACCCACTTGTTATAATGTAATGTTAATGTTATTATCCTAGAAGAAGAAACAATGACGCCATAAGCGTTAACCTGTGTGCAGCATGATAATGTATGTTACATACCACTTGTCTATTCTCTGATACTGGCGCATAATCAAATTTTCTGCAATAGTGATTTAAATGCTGTTGAGTTGTTGTGTTAGGACTAGACTTATACATGCACACACATACATCTGTACTGTCAGAGGCCATGTTTTCAACTCTGTCAGTACATTTTTCTGTTTGATATTAATATTGTCAGTCTTTATGTCTTGAATTCTGTCTATTGTGTGTCTGCAGTATTTGTTTTTTTCCCTCATCTTTTCACCTCCACTCTGCTGCTGTGAAGGCCGGTCATCGGTTACACAAAGCATCCATTCTCTCTGTCAGATACATCATTCAAGGTGTTTTCGTTTACTAACCCAGCTCAATAAACTGCAGTGCAAAATTTATTCCTCAGATAAAAAAAAACCCCTCACCATTCACCTCAGTCAAGCTTAAAGGAATACACCAGTGAAAGCCTCAGATTGGTGACAAATGAAAGGAAAAGCCTGAATAAGAAAGAAACATAATGCACGCAAATGCTTCCAAACACATCAGTTTACTAAATGGGACTATCTGGGATTAAACAGAGGAGAATCGTATGGTACAGCCTTCAGAAGAATGTTTGGAGAATCTGCTTTCCTGACCTTCAGTAAACCTTTAAATGACTCTCCTGTGGGACTTCACTGTTGCAGTGGAATTCACAAGGGTGAGAGAACAGAATCTCAGCTTCACTGCAGCTACTAGAATAATTTTAGATCAGAGCTGTACATTACAACTGGTTCAGAAAGTCACAGATAAACTAGCCATTAAACCATCATTTCCAGATGAGTTTGTGTAATAAATAGGGTCTATTGCTGCTCAAGATGTGACAGTGGAGCATGACATGTATCAGAGGTTTGAAGAATTACATGATTGGAGAAAATACCATTAATATGCTAAAACAATATGATAACCAGCTGATTCTCTATCATATATTAAGACTTAAGTCAATATACTTTATCATATATCAAAATTCAGATAATATGTGTAAATGTAACCACATATTTATGTCCCTGTATATATTTAGAAACATGTTCTGGATTCTTGAAGGTAAAAAAGTGATTGTTATGGTAAATATCTGTTTTTCAAATTATAACAATGTG
>JAPQRP010000005.1:12439741-12490017 GCA_037367295.1 Apogon hyalosoma
ATCATCATTTGCATCAAGTATTTTGGAAAATCAAACAAAAACATCATTTGCATAATAATTTGGAACGCAGTGTATATTAGCAGGTGTAACCTCACATCTGTGCACAGATCCACTACTAGTCACATCACCATTTAGAAAATATCCAAGTTAATTTATTCAGTCAAAACTTTAATGAAATATATTGCTTACTTGGAATTGTCTTTTATATAACATTCATTTTATATTTATCATATTTTGCTGTGTATAGAATAAAGTCATTACCTAATTTCATTAAGTTACTACAACTTTGTTTTTTTTCATGCATCTCATGCAAAGAATTTGAGTTGAAAGAATATTAATAGCCTAACAAAAGCATACTTTAAAATGCCTAATGGATGCTTACTTTCAGAGACTTCTACTCTCCAGCAATTAAACTTATTTATATGTTTAGATAATCTGGATTTTTTTTAGTGAGGGAGAAGGAGGCATTATCTAAAGACCCTTTAGTGAAACCAATTAACCTTTTTCAGCGAAACTCATTCAAGACACGAGTTGTTATTCAAAAGATATTTTAGCTATTAAACCTATTATGTAAATAAAAACTGGGGCTTAATTAATTACAGCAGAACTTAAGACATGTTTCCACTGCACCCAGGCATAATGAGTGGAAATGTCAGATACTTCAAAAAAAAACCTCAGTTATTTAATTTATCATTATTGCAAGGCTGTGGACTCGGGTGAACACTGTTGATGAAGATACACTTCTGAATACCCCTCAGGACATTATTATTCTAAATATTATTCAGACCTTCAGAAAATGCACTGAAAATGTACACAGAATATAGAAGATACAGGTTTGCTCATCTGTGTAACTGTATTGTCTTGAAAAATCTAACATGTAAATGCATCATAAACCTTAGCCCCTTTTAGCACTTCTGTTACAGGAATATTTCACCTTTATTTACGGAAAGACGTCTGTTTAAACTAATTGGTGGATCATTTGGTCCCACCTCTGTCACAACTCTGTAACGCCTCTGGAGGCTGTAACAGAGCCATGATAAAGGTGGAATTATGATTCCAGAATGCTATGCAAAAGGAACACCTCTCATTCTGCAGCCAAGGTGTGACATTTTGATGACGTATTGCATGTGCAACCCCCGCGCCGGGGGGATTTAAAAATGAGTGCGGGCCGTGTACAGTAAACAAATGTATCAACACCACCAGAAAGATGTTAAACTGGGGAGACACCGAGATCCACGAGCTGTTGTCAGTTCAGGCAGAGGACTCTATCCATGCTAACATTTGTGGAACGGTGAAAAACGGACCAACTTTGGAGAGGTTAGCAACACCACTATGCTCGGGGTATTTCCGACGCACAAGTTAAATGTCACAGTGTACGCTACGCTGCATCACTGCCCCTTTGATTCCAGAACGTAGGTCCATTGTGTAAAAGTCCAGCCTGTCTCACCTCTGTTACCCCTTTGGCTTGGCTGTGGAAATCGGTCAATGGTGGGAAAAAAGTGGGATCACCATCTCACTTTTTTCAGGGATCTCTATGTAAAAGTGGCTACACATTTCCACACAGACTTTTTTCAACTTAAAATGCAGCTAGAACTACAAAGCTCCACAAAACACAAATCAGCCTGTTAAATTTCAAATCCCATGCTGCATTCAGATAATAGTAGTACCAGAGTGAATACAGCTTAAGTTGAGCTCATATTTGAAGTATTGTATTAAATATGCATAAAACAGAGTGTGGAGGCGGCTGAGCTTCTCTGCAGCAGTTCCTTTTGTTTTTCATAATGACTCTCTAATGATGTCTTATTTAAAGGATGATGCATAAAGCAGCACAAAACATAATCAAGGGGAAATGACTCACGTGTTGTGTACTATACATGTGTGTGTTTGGGAAGCAGCAGACTTCAGTAAACATATAAACTAGTGGATCATTGCACTTTCTTTATCGTGTTTTTCAGCTTGTTATCTGACTGTCACTGGCTTGAATGCAGGTTATTGATTTATTTGTATATACACATCTCCTGCTCCCTCATATAGAATTTTTTGTCTCTGTGTTTCTAAATGTTCTCTTATCACAGTGGCTTTTTTCAACCTTTAAACATCCGTACTTTTGATTAAATCCTAAGCGTAAGCTAAATTTTCACTCAAGATTAAAATGGATTAGATCTTAGACTTTATTTGAGAGGGAATATGTAGTTGTGTCTGTGTTTCGTATGTGATTAAAACACTATCTAAATCAGTGCAAACATGGCTCAAATGTACCCATATCCGTTGCCAGTGGATACCGTGACCAGGTTGGATTTACAGATTGTTCTTTGTCCCACATACCACAAATTGAGAAAATGCCTCAAATTTGGATGTTTTAAGGTATATATGAGCTTAAGGAAACCATAGTCTGTTTTATGTCCTATGTATCATAAATTGTAAATGTTAGATTAAAGGATAACTCTACTTTGACTTTGCTCACAACTGCTTTAATCTTGACGGCCAAGTTCACGTTCAGGTTAAAACTCTTAAAGCCAGGTGCCCCCAGTACCAGGGGCAGCCACAGTTCTGTCTGTGTTGCCATAGTGATACTACCATCACTTGTAGCAAAATACACATTATACATCCATGTAACCAAAAGAATGTCAGTTAGAAGCTCGACAAAACTAGTTGTCAGAAAACAGAACACAACCCCAACCCCACAAGTACTTTAATGAGCATTATGTTGCAATATATAAACCAAGCTAAGTGTCTGAGACCAGTGTATGTCATGAATAATTGAATAAAACAGCAGACCAATGACACAAACTTTGCAACGCAAAGCTAAAGTGAAGTAGATCCAACAGTACAAGTATTATTTCTCTACTGCTATGACTCACTGATCGAGACAAAGAAGAGCACAAATAAATGTGACATTATGAAGCAATGATTACAAATGTTGTCGTACCTTTGCTGTTTTCTGATCATGCCTTGGTTGTATATGAATGAAGCTTCTGCTGTCAGTTAATCCATTATTCTGTGCTACATTTAAGTGATGGTGAATGGAAACAAATGGCCTAGGGTTTAACACATCTTCTTCCAGCGTGATATCATGACTATCAATTCTTACAAGCTTCAATCCTAAGAAAAGAATTAGATTATTTGTGATCATACAAGCTACCAATTAGGCATGAAGAGAGCTTAACAAATGAAGATTAGTGACAGTTCAATCAGCAACATGAAGTCACATTATTACAAGAAACCAACAGAAATGGGGACAGAACAGCAGAGATGTATCATGATGTGAAAAGCTGCAGAAGTGGCGTGTTATCCGCACGCATTGTAAGCTTTACGCGTGTATGTTCACACCGCGTCAAATACAATACGTGATTAGCGGTTAGGGTAAGGGTAAGGTTTAGAGTTAGGGTTAGCAGTTACAGATACATAAACCGGAGGTCTTGGCGTACATTGACACACGATCAAATGGCGTTGAATAACAAGGAAGGGTGAAAATGCGTACGTATAGCACACCAAATGCCATAAGAACTGTTGTGACACACTACACGATTTCACGAGCTCAGTCTGCTTCTTCAGACTCCACCAGAGAAGAGTTCCTCCCTGGCCACAGTGACCTTTTGTGGTAACATGGAGTATAATAATGAATGGATCAACACAGATGTTTGTCAGTGCACGAGAACATTCAAGAATAACAGTAAACCTGAAGGAACCTTTAGTGATACCCTCTGAACAGCTGGTCAACATCTGACACTTCTCGCGTTAGTAGTGATGTTTCACCCTCTTCCATAGTTTGTCAGAGCCTTTGTCTAATGTGTGATTCCGCAGGTTTTCACATCGTGGTACATCACTGCTGTTCCCATACCATTTCTGTTGGTTTCTTGCAATAATGTGACTTCATGCTGCTAAATTGAACTGTCTTTAATCATCATTTGTTAAGCTCTCTTCATGCCTAATTGGCAGCTTGTATAATCACAAATAAGCTCATTCTTTTCTTAGGATTGAAGCTTGTAAGAATTGAAATTTAAGTGTAAAAAGTAGCAACATAGAAGGCGATTATTTCTTACAATTACCAATATAATTGTGGAACATGCAGCCTGAAACACATTTTTTGTTGTTCATAATTACATTAGCAACAGAAGATGTGCCATTTGGATTTCCACAACAGTTCAGCAAAGAAGTAAAAAACAAGGAAACATTCTGCTGAGAGTTTACAATGATGAAATAAAAGTTATGGTGTATCATATGAACATCATACAGAAGTACTTCAACATAAGTTCCCATCAGATGCTTATACATCAATGCATTGCAGCGCAGGCGTGTAATATTATGTATATTTTTTATATGAGACCATTTACTACATACAGTCACCAGAGCTGAACACTCAGCTGAGCTCGAGCAGAATGAAAGAGAAGCATGGTGACAGTTCGTAGAGTGAATGAAGAGCAGCGATACAGAGAATCAAGGACTGAATCGAAGACATAGCATGTTATTTTCAGACCGTTTCACAGCTGTACTGTCCTAAAATACAAATAAACAAACCCACACTTTCATACAACCAAGCAGAAAACTTTACCCAGCACTGGCCGAAACAGTACATTTTCACAACACTAGTGTTTTTGTTAGCCTTTGAAAGATAATATATCTGAGTGTAAGAATACCTCGCAACATGGTTGATATGTCCAAAAAGATTTGTTTACCCTACTGGTCGATGTTAAGAGCTTAAACGCACACATCAGACATAGTGTGTGAATATTAAGTGTGTGTGTGTTTATTAGGCGGGTGCTTATGAAACGTCATCCTTTCCTTTCCTGAAAGGTTTTCCCCTCTGGTTCCTGTGTGTTTGCCTCACATATTGTGCTGTATACTTAAGACTGACCTTTAGCTCTTCCTCCACCTCCTTCTCATTTCAGTTCTGGTATCCAGACGCTGCCTCATAACGCCAAAGTCCACTACAACTACGCTAACTTCCTGAAAGACAGCGGTCGGCACCAGGAGGCCATTCACCACTACACCACCGCCCTCAGGTCTGCACTAAAGCTCTCTGACCTAAATGATGACCTTTCAATAAATAACTCCGCTCAGGCTTAAATTCTCTACCTACAGAAGATTAGTTTGGGGTCTGTGGGTCTGCAAATTCTCTAAAACTACTATTTTAGCATTTAAGTAATGAAATGAATGCTTGAAAACTCTCCTAATTGCAAAAATGTTTAACAAAAATAAAACTAGACATAGCATTTCATAGTTGTAGGTCCTCATGAACCAGTCATATATTAGTTTACATCTGTCTGTGGGATGAATTGTACATAGAATAACGGACTGAATGGGAACTTTTACAGAATATTACGATGTTGAAGTGATGGCGACCTTTGATCTTTAGGATATAAAATGTCATCACATCATCATTTTATCTATGATGGAATAATAAAGCCACACAGGATAAAAAATACATACTTTTTTGTATTAAGCGATAAAAATGTCAATATACATGGGAGTAAAGGATGCAGCAACAGTGCGTTTGCAAAGTAGTGTTTGAAGAGAAGTTGTTTTGGTGGAACGTGAATCTCTGCAAAAGAAAACTGCACTTAAAAAGATGTGTCTTTGTCAAAACTTGTCATTTTCAGCATGTATTTGCACCTCATATTCAGAACAGTAACATGTACAACAACCAGTCAAAAGTGTGGACTCACCTTCTCATTTAAATGGCATGACATGGACCACAGATGGTCAACAAGTGCTCAGCATCACTGGGAACTCCTTCAAGATGTTTGGAAAACATTTCAGGTGACTACCTCATGAAGCTCGTTCAGAGAATGCCAAGAATGTGCAAAGCAGTAATAAAAGCAAAATGTGTCTATTTTGAAGAATGTAAAATATAAAATATGCTTTGAGTTATGTCACACTTTTTTAACTACATAATTCCATATGTGTTCATTCATAGTTTTGATGCCGTCAGTGAGAATCTACAATGTAAATAGTCATGAAAATAAAGAAAAAACAGGTGAGTCCAAACATTTGACTGGTGGTGTAGATAATAAAAGGACAGACTGACCAACCTGTTACCACAGAGTACATCCTGCCATCCAGACTCTTCTTATGGCTTAAACCTTTACAGTGACATCTTGTGGTGAACTTGCATATTGCAGTCATTGAATATCCCTCCTCCCTCCCCTGCGGTGGCCATTAAAAACACAAAAGTCTCTGATTCCTGTTACGTTATGAATTCTGTTCCACACTCAAATGCACCTGAAGGACGGATGCCACCTTCAACATGGCGGGCTCAGTAATATGCACCCATTACAACGAACATCAGCATTTAACGTAAAACGCGCATAATATAGTCATAGAAGACAGCATTAGGTCTAACAGAAAATAATCCAAAATAATATTTAAGTAAAGCAAATATATTGTGAAAAATTGTTTGACATTGTATTTAATCTTTTCCATGCACTGTGTCATGTTTTATTTCTTGGAAAACCTTTGCTTTCCAACCAGTCTCAAAAGAATTTCCACTCCAGTGAGTTGGAACAACTTTCCGTTCTGTATCAGATGATTGTACCTGAAATTGGCCCCGATTGTTGCTCAGGCACCATTGGTTGCATTGTATAGTTCTGTATTGTTAGAGATGATTTAAAGTTCATCTCTATCATAAACGGTTCAAAAGTTATCTAATAATGTAGTATTGATGTTACAATTGTCTCTAGAGGGTTGAACTCGGTGGAAATGTGTGTGGGCTTGTAGAGAAAACAGTAAAATGGTCAACTCTTGACATTGTTTTCGACATCCAGCCTTAGACGCATTTTTTTATGGTTTTTATTTGTTATGTAGATCACTGTAATCAAAGCGTTATTATGGTGGAGCTGAAGTTCACAGTTGACAGTGATATATTAATACCAGCCTTAACTTTATAGTCGAGTAGTAAAAGTCTTATTGTAGTGAAAGGAATTTCTACTATAGTATAACAGTATTGCTGAATTACACTGTCATATTAAAAAAAATGTTGTTATACAGATACTCTGCCTCTATTTGCATAAAACTCATCTTTACAAATCAATTTGGAAAAACCCCTCTTGTCGGCATATGTTGGGGGAAAAAAAAAAAACTTAATTTTTGTTTTGGTTCTACAGCTGCTTTGTAGTCTCAGCCAGGTGTGAAATTAAAGTCAAACAAAATGCACTTGTGGCTATACAGTATGCTTGCTAATGTTCTTGTGTTTTATCTCTATTTTGTCAGATTTCAATGTGGCACTTTTATTTTTTTTATGTAAAAATCTGCAGTAGTTGTATAAAAACATGTGGCTGTATGCAGGTTAGACTTTAGAAATGCACCGGATGCCTGACCTAGGGCTTATTCCGTACCAACACATCCAGCCCATCTCAGCTCATAACATATATTGTCTTGAAAAAACATGTTTCAGCCTCACATAAGTTCATGTGGTCTTACAGAATCCTAAAAGTCTGCACAGATAGCGGTGTTGAGATCAATCTTAAGACCGTTCTTTGAAGATCTCAAAGAGGAGCAAGGATTTTATTTCAAGATCAGTAAAAACCACAACTGCAGGAATATCTGTAAACTCTGTCCATTATCAACAGTATTATTTGTAAATTATTCATATAATTAACAGTTATGTTCCTATATGTAGTTCTACTCATTTGTCAAACTCTGAGTTTGAATTCTGAAATTTTAACTGTATATGACTCTTTCAAACTCGTGATCAAACAGTATCAGAGGATCAGTGACATGTGGTCAGTTGGTACACCCACTGAACTATTTGACATTTGGGTATAACTGTTTTTAATCTCAAAGTTCCCAAATGTCAGAGTCAATGAGCCCATTTACACGCAGACTAAAATCAGATCATTTTCTGATTTCTGTAGTTATCAGATTATTCTGATGATCATGTAAACAGTGTAATTTGATATGGTTAATCAGATAACAGCAGTAATCTGATCAAGAGAGATGGAATTCCCACCTGGATTTCTCATGAATGTAAACCTCTTAATCTGATTTATTTCATTCTTTTACATCTGAGCATGTGTCAAACAGTGAAATCGTAGAAAACAGAAGTGACATAGTCAAACATGAGCGGAAGACAAACACAGGAAGTTTGAGTCTATCATCACATACTCTGAAAGAAATTCGATAATGGGCTGAAACATGTAAACCAGGGTTTTTCAGCTATTGCATTTCTGAAGTGCATGTGAATGTATCACATCTGATTATTACAATTATCCGATTACTCCCAGTTATTGCATTTTTATGGTCATGTAAATGAGCTCAACATCGCCATGATGTCATGAGCGAGGAGGATGATACAGCATCCCTTACTGGAGCCCAGGGGATCCTGTACTTTTTATTTTCCTGTTCGATACATTCCGAAAACCTCTGCCTTTTTTTTTTTTTTTTTTTTTTTGTACTGCCATTTGCTACATTATACATTTTTGTTATTTGAACTGTCTTTCAGCCTTTTTGATGATGCATATATCACTACTGTGTGCATTTTTATGCTTTTTACCAAGTGCAGCATTAAAGGTGGGGTATGAGATCTTAGAAAAACGGTTCAAGCAAGCTACATTTTGAAAATGCACAATTCAAAAGTCCAAACCCCTTTCTTCAGACAACCCCCCGAAGCCATGCCTTCAGAATACTGGCATGCACAATGCTTGTTCCTGAGGGTTCACGAGCACTGCACAGCAACAATTTACCCTGCTCGGGCTCCAACCCCCGGCTGTGGCCCCAGTTCTGGCCCCGGCTCTGACACTGGCTCGGGCTCCTACTCCAGTCCATGCATAGCTCATCCAGTCTCCTCCAACACCCCCTCTCTTACAGAACAGCTCCAGTTCATACCTATGTGGCTAACGTTACATTTCCTTGTGATTTATGTTCGTGACAAAACAGTTTTCCAGTGAACTTTACATCCTAATATTACTAATATAACTAGCCAAGCTCTGGCTTCATTTCCTGTACCAGCGCTCCAAGCCTCTGAGAACGAGCGATTCATGCAGGAGGGGTTCGCACAGAGGGGGGAGGGACAAACGGCAGGTGAGTTTGATAGGCATATTCTGTGGTCAATCATTTCGAGTGGGCGCTTAAAATGATTGGATGGTGTTTTTTCAGTCCTGTCCGTTCCACAGGTGACTACATTTTTTTATTTTTGTGTGAGAGCATTTAATTAATTGGTTGTAATCGGGGTGTGAAGGGGATTTTAAGCAATATAGTAAAAAATACTGTAGGAAAATATCTTGCACCCCACCTTTAACTCTAAGCTTTCTTTCTCCTTATTTTGTAAGTAGCACAGGATATTGCAGAAAAGAGTCTAAATGCTCTTGACTACATCAGCTGCCAGAAATGACCAAAAGCACTTAAAAAAAAACTCAGGTTAAAAGTTGTTTGCTGTCAACTACATAACATGAATGTTGTCAAATTGTCAGACAAATTAAATAAGCATTACAAGATGTCAAACAGCAGTCTGCTTTCCAGGCTTCAATCAGCTGAACAGTTGCTGAATCAGTCTCACAGCACAAACATTAAAAACAACAGGCTTCTGTTTCAGTTTAATAACATCTACTGCACCATACGACCATAAAGCAGATATGCTCTCTCATCAGTCTGTAATTATCTTCCATTATTTTGTTTGTCTATTTTTGTGGTCCCTTACTGTCCAGTAACCTGTCAGCTACGGCAAATTATCACATTTGTTAAACATTCAATTAAACATAAGAAACATACTGTTAAATAATATATATCACCCAGTAGAAGAACATTAAAGACCCCATGATGAGGTGTTTAATGCATAATGTATGGTTTAATGGGGTGAGGTTCCTTGATGTCAAGTAAGATCTGAAAATACATTTAAACCAAGAAGTGTGTGTTCAACCAGATACATCCACTATCTGTTCATGCAGTTCTCTTGTGTTTCGCAACCAAAGTCTACTACTGAAGTGGACATTTTTACCAAATTTGAGCAAATTCCCTCCAGGCATTCCTGAGATATTGCATTCATAAGAACAGACAGATATGAAGCCACTGGGACCTTTAAATTGACCTTAGACCAAGCTAGAGCTATTTCCAATAAAGTACTCTGAGCACAGCACAGTGTGAAAGTAAATCAGCAGAAAAAAAAATATTTCATTCTTCAAACAGTACGAGCATAGCAGAAATTAAAAACATAGGCTATGTGGAAAGAAACAGGGGAATAAGTTATCTTAACTCAATCTTGCCTTCATCATGGGTCTGAACATAAGATTTCCTCCTCATCACATGTAAAGTCCTGAACTCGATAGTGTGTAAAGTACCATTTAGAGCAGTGGTTCTCAAACTTTTTACGGTAGAGTACCCCCTGAAATGTACTTTTTTAGCCAAGTACCCCCAATTCTCACTCCAGCATTTTCAATAGAAAAAATGTGTTAAAATTTCTTAAAATGTTACCAAAGCTTAAACAAGATGATTGACAATAAAACTAAGTGTGTCTGTTTTATTATATGAATGTATTTACTGTTTTATATTAAAGCATTAATTCTCATTATTTATTTTGTATTCAGTACATGATGACTTTAATGTATTTTAAGTACTCCCTTGGTTTCCTCCAAGTACCCCTGGGGGTAAACATACCCCCATTTGAGAAAGACTGGTTTAGAGAACTATATGCAGATCAGCCGTTGTCCAGTAAAACACTTACCAGTGGCTTATTTATTGTGCTGTGTTTTTGATCAGTAGGTGAACTGAAAATGTCAGAGTTTCATATATGCCAGTGACTGGCAGAACAATAACAAAGAACAGGCCAGTTTTAGACCAGACCAATATTACCATATGTCAGCAAACATGTTATGAAATTACAAACAGGGTGTAATGCAGAGTATAATCTATAGATGTGGTAAATACTGTGGCTATAAATGTAAATGTTTTCAGAGCCTCAACAGTCACTGTCCCAGCCTTCAGGGGAAAAAAAACAACTAAAAATAAGATTTTTTGGGGTCAGCTCTGACTGACAGCTGCCTGCTGAGTTGGACTTTCAGATCATCTGTTTACTGAATAAAACATTTTTTTCCAAACAACTCAATTGTAGTTTTACTTAAGATGTTGCCCTGTTTGGCCTGTCAGAGGGTTCATGCACATGTTTTATCTGTGTTTAATTACAGTACCTACCCTGTTAGTTAAAGTTAGCATTAATTCAATATTGTATTGTGTGGTCTGTCAGCTATCCAGCTCATTTCTGTTCTTATACACTAGGGAAGTTGACTTTACTCTTATCATACACAACTCTGATAATATTAAGCATCCTTATGAAATTACTTGCTGGCATGGAGCACATTTTCTCCTTGTTATCAGTGTAGTCAGTCAGTGTTTTCATTAATATGTGCTGGTGTTTCAGGCACCATCCATCACCAGCTACAACCTCTGGTCCAAAAAGATATGTTTGTAAGAGGAAGACTGCCAAATTGAAGGCTTCAAAATGATAATCTAAAAATAAATGTGTATCATCGGTTCCTGTGATAGATTATGTGCAGAATGTCCTCTCATTAACACACACACAGTGTCTGTCCTCCTGGAGGGAATACTCACTAAAGCATTAAATGTGGATTAATACACTGCTGAATATAGCCACCAACTAATTTCTACATTTTTTTTTTTTTAGGAAATTGCTGCTTTTCATACCTGTGGTTTACAACTGTTCCTGAGCCGGCTTTATGCCAAACTATGGTGGCATCATTAAACGGGCTGTATGTAGTATTTCTACTTTCAAATATTAAAAAATGACTTAAAATTATAATTAGTGTTTATAAAAAAAGAGCTCTGAAATTGTGTGAAAGACACCACTGTATTAGATAGTAGAGATCTGATCTGGACATATTCATGCTGATCAGCTAGTGGATTTATGTGACCACTAGAGGGAGTGGTGAGTCACTCTGCTGGTCTTACATGGTGATGACAACTAACACCATGGGGCCTTTGACCAAAGCATCAGAAAGTGATCAGTTGGGATGAGAACCACTGAGAAACAACTTTTAGAGTCAAAGAAAGTGATGAAAGGAAGACTCACCTTTATGAGAGTTATGAACGTCTAAAGTTATTATGGGATGTTATTACCTGGGCTAAGTTGCCATTTGTTGATCCGTGGTTCAGACTAAACTGTGACGGTTCTTACCTTGTTTGTTCGATTCCAAACAGATCTTTAAACTATACCGAAAACAGAGGTGATTTGTGGTTTTACCGTCTCTGTTTTCAGTCTAAAAACAGAGCTAAGCTAACAGAGCTATAATGTAAACTATCAGCTGATGCGTCACATGAAGATTATAAAACATTGTTATTTTGACCAGCTGCTAGTGTGCTCTGGTACATGACATCCCCCTGCTGTTATACGTTTGGAATATTGCTACTGCATTGAACCCCTTTAAAATTCAATATCTTTAGTAGCTGTTTCCTTTTTAACAGACCCTTTTTCACTGCAGACATTTTGGCGTGTAACATTAAGGATGGTTCCACTTCATTTAGTTGACACTGGAGGCCATTCCACTGAACCAACAATTATACACAAATGAGATGCAGCCATTTTCACTAAACAATTACACCCCTCTGTGTGTGTTTCCTGCCTTAAAATGTCAAAATGTCATAATGTCTGCAGTGGGAAAACAAGCTGACAGAAGAAAAGAGAGATTTAGGATAAGAACTGAGTAATGTTCTTGGATGCAGTTTATCTGTGGAAGGTTTATCTCATGCGCTAAATGTCAATAATCACCTAATCTGCAGTCTGATCATATGAAATAATATGCTGTATACGTCTGAAAAAGCTTAGAGGAAATGGTAGAGGGTGGTTAAAGAAAGGATAGCCAAGAACTCAAGGCCACCACACCTTTTTTATTTCGCAGGACCTTTAAGACAGCACACACCCGTCACTGGCTTTTATCCAGTGTAGCATCCGCTGCTGTACTGTACACTGCGCATGTTGTTTATTTTTAGTGAACGTCCCCACTGGGAATGTGACAGTTTTAGTGGCACATGGACATAGTGGACATTGTAGTGCAGTGGATTGTTTGTGAGATGGATTGTGCTTGAATGTGAATGTGCTTACATACACTGAGATACGTGTATGTACATTTACACATACACACGCATACGCCTTCGGGTGCCTGCTCTCATGCATGTAATGGCCTTGTTGCAGCTCAGATCTTGTGCTCAGTTCATCTATCACACGCACACAGACTGCATTAATGAAAGAGAGCGTCCATTTGTTGTTCCTGTCAGTGGAGAGTTAACACAGAGATGAAGAGGCTCCATCCTCAGGCCTACTCCACCTTCTACATCCCTTTTTTTCCCCTCCGTCACTCTTCTCTGGTCAGTTTTGTCAGTAAATAGACACAGACATGATCTTCATATTTTTTCTTCTAAATACTCGACTGTGTTGACACTTATTGCAGTAGTAAATTTTCATCTTTTTACCCGCTCACATTAAAATTCATATTCAATTTATTGCACATATTCATAATCTGTATTTACTGTCAATACTCTATTATTTATCATTTCATACCTCTGTATATTTATATCACAATATCCTACTGCTTCATACTACCGGTTAGATGCAATTTGCAATTCATTGTCTTGTACTTGTGGCATGTGCAATAGCAATAAAGATAATCTAATCTCAATAAATTGGATCTAATCGAATCGAATACAGCATATAATGAATACAAATATCTCGATAAGGGGATTATCACAGTTTAATTACATTCTAGCCAGGAATGAGCCCATTAAACATTCACCGGGTAAAGCAGCAATGGAAAACAACTCAAAGCTTGGTCTGTAAAATAGCAAAAGAAGACGACGTACATGTCTTGATGAGTAATGCACAGTCTATATTATGAAGCTAATCAGTTCACAGTGGTGTAAAATAGAGGAAGCAAATTTGACAAATGATCAGAAATCAGGTGAAGTGAAGTTTTGTGTGAGTACTGAATAACATAAAGCAATCAGTTTAATGCTTAGAAACTCCTTGATATTTTATTTTTGTGATTTTTTTTTCTCTTCAAGTAAAACTATGAACAATTAAAACCTAGTATCAAAAGAGGAGGCAACAGTTCATCAAAAATCATTCATCATTTTAACTGTCTACATGCTCACCTTGCTGTACCTTGCTGTCAGACAGACCACCAGTAGGAACTGAAGACCTGAAGTTCACCTTAAACCCACCAGACTCCCATGACATAAATGTAATTTATCTCCCAGACACAGAGGTCGAATGCCTTTTTGTACAGTACCTATAAAAAGTATTCACCCCCTTGGATGTTTGCCCCTTTTATTGTTTTTATCAATAGGATCAAGGTCAATCAGTTTTGGCCTTCTTTTTTTTTTGGAGTGTTTAACAAATTAGCTTGATAGCCTGGCCAGCCATCTGTCTTTGTCAAGGAGAAATCCATCTGGAATTGCAGGGTTTGAATCCAAATATGAAGGCGGGACCAACAGGTGTCGCATAAACCAATCACTGTTAAGATGGATGTGACGCTTTTGTCAGAGAAACTTAAGAACACAGGGTGTAATCGATCCTTATTTTTGAATCAAACAACCGACAACAGCTGTGAATAGATTTGCAGACTTGGAACTGACTTTGACTTGCGACAAAAAGAAGTCGGTATGATGCATTGTGAAACACCCGCCCCCCAGACTTGTGATTGGTCCGTTATAAAATAGATCGGGCATATTTCACAGCAACTGGCCCAAGTCCAGACTGTTTTCTCAGTATTGAATACACTGAGAAGACCGGATGGCTGGCCAGGCTATTAGCTTGGATCCACATTAACGAATAAAGTGATCAGGGCTGCATTAGACCTTCAGCTGCACATTGAAATACTTTTTACACCCAATGCTTTGCAGGTTAACAAAATTCACTTCAATTAGAAATGACTTAACCACTTGTTGACTATTGTTGCAAATTTGCCTCAGTTTTCCGCTGTTGCTGTAATGAGGTACTTTTCAAAACTCTTTGTGAATGTACATATGTTACCTGGTTATTTGCGATCCTTAACGTTCACGGATCAGTTTCACTGGCCTGTTTTATGTAATAATGTTATTAATTTCATGACATACTACTCATTTTTGGATCATTTTTGTTTTGTTTTGTATTTTTGACAGGAGGAACTGATCAATAATAGCATCAGTAAAATAATCCAAATACCTGAGACTGGAAAAATTATTGAATTACTATTTATGTTAATTGTTCCTAATGTCACAGCTATAATAAATTATATTTTCAAATGCACATTCTCCACTTAATTTAGCATCTGCTCTAAAGCAACAACACAAATAGTTTATATTAAAATTTTAAATAAATGTAGACAGTAAGAGGTTCACACCTTTATGATGTAATATTAAGGAGTTTTAGCTGAATGGTGCTGCTGCAAACTTCTTTTTGCCATGAAAAAAATGCATCTGCAACTTGACATTTTGCCCAAATTTCACAAGCTTCGTAACATCTGTGTTGAAATCACTGGTCTTAAATTATCGTCATAGTACCAACTATCAGCATCAGGAGGTCACAGGCCTTATATTACTCGGGAAGTACTACATAGATGCTTGCCTTAATGACTAGACATTCTAGACTTCATTTTAGTTGGACTGGCCTTGTGTCTAGGGTACGTTGGAGATGCCTGGACTCCATTAAATGTTTGCAATTGAAGTGGTGGTTAATTTTTTAATGTTTTAAAGCAGAAGTATAACAAATGTGCTTTACAGAGTTGCTGTTCAATCTAACAGTGTACATTTTACATGCTTTACCTAATTTGGTTCCTGGACATTCATGGATGCTAAATGCATTAGCCTGCACTTTATTCCCTTTCCTCTTATCCATGCATCTTTTACACTTCACTTCAAACCTCCCTGGCTGCGTTCCTCTTTACCTCTCCCATCCCCTCCTCTCTGGTCTTTCAGTGTTGTCTGTGTTGCCAGTATGTGGGAGATTCAGCGCTACAACTCACTGCTAATCCTGGCTGCTGTCATGCCAAACCCAGAGCACAGAGCCTCAGTAGCTTTCATCCGACTCCAAACCACATTCCAGCCCATAATAACCCAAAACCCAGCAGACCACTCACTCTCACTTTAATCAGCCATCCTCTGCTTTCTGTTTTTTTCTCCAGAAAGGCAGTTAGAGACTTGGGATCAATTCCATCCCTCACATTTTAAAGTTTTGTAATTCCCAAAGTTACTTTTTTTTTTTTTTTTTAGTCTTTCAAAGCTCTTTTTTCAAACATGTTCCTCCAGGAGAAACAGAGGTGTAGCTGTGGTTTTAATCTTCTGCACCTGTTTCCATGCATTGGCCAGTTTTTAGTACTTCGTAAAACTAACTTACTGAGTTACTGGGAGTTACCATTCTGGACCTTGGTCTGTTTGTTTGTTTTGATCTGTGTGACTTTGATATTTTGTTGGTTCAAGAAAGCAGTGATCCGCATTTCCAGTGATTTCTGCTTCATTAACATATGTTTTAGAAAAAGATGCTAATCATGGTTAGCATATTAGCACCTGGTACTTGCGCATATTTCGGTGTAACATCAGGTTATAACCCACTCACAACTACGTTCATTTATTGTGAGACTTTTTGCTTTTAACATATTAGGTAAGATCCAAACTGACACAACTAACAGCAGTTGAACAGCAGTGGTTCAATGAGGTAACATAACTGTTTTTGTCAGTTTAATATATTGGTTCCTAAACATCAACATAATGGGTTTGACTTTCACAGACTCCCACTGAAGGGCAGATGTGTCGTACAACTCTGATCACAGGGCATTAACATTAGATTTTTAGATCTATCTGATGATGACTGACCACGTAAACATTCATAGGTTCAGGGGCATTCAAAGCAGGAAGTGGCATGTTAAACCATTTCCCCCCATGAATAAGGATTTGTGTTAAATTTGCACAGAAATATAGAAAACTGTAATTGTAGTATTCCTACAGTGGTATTTCTTTGCACAGCAGCGTAACAGACCTGCAGTCCCAGAGAAGGGGCACAGAGTGTTAGAGCATTTATTTTCTTGTGGTGACTCATAGTTTAAGGAGCTCACAATGTGATCAGAAGCTTCTCAATATCAGGACTGTGCTGATCAGCTCTGTTTCCTGCCTCTCTGCACTTTCCCCAGCCAAACCAATAACCCACTCAATGAGGTTTCCATAGAAACGGTAAAGAGCGTTGTCGCAGCGCCCGCTCCCTTCTTGCCCCAGGGCGTCTTGTCAGGCTGGTGTCACTATTATGGGCACTAACCGTAAAAGTGTATTTCAATTACACTGAGGTGTTTTGTTGCAGTGATGGAGAGCAGCAGTAAATGTCAGCAGAGAAGCAGCCGCTTCCACACACTCACTGCTGATTTATCTGCACCATTTAGTCTGAAGATTATCCTTATCACTGTGACAAGCCACTTAGTCCAATCAAGATCATGTTATGCTATGTTTCCCTGTGGAAGTGTGCAGCCATTAATGGCTCCTAAGATGATCGTTTGACAGTACTGCTCTGTTCAGACTGAAACTAGTCGACTAGCTCTTACAAATTACTGTAATACAAAGATAAGACATCTAGTATATATTAATACATCTGCTGCTTTTCAGTCAGCTTAAGTAAATTATTATGCTCATGAATCACTAAGTAATTGGATTAAACCAATACATTTTTTATTAAAAAAGCAATGGTGAGTAGACGTGTGTTGTGGTCTGTTAATTGTTTTGAATTAAAGATCAGATTTGTCTGTTTATTATGGCTGAAAATGATAAGTGTTATTAACATAAAACAAAAATCAACCTTTGATAGCATCAGAAAATGACGGCTATGTTCTTGTTTTAGACTCAGATTAAGGATTTAAAACTACATTAATTATCAATATGGCTACTTGGGGGCAGATCGATATAAAAATACAAGTTTTCTCTTTTAACTGTGGTTTGGTCTTGGTGTTGCAGAGCATAAACAGACAGACTTTCCAACTGTTAAATTCTCCTCTGGCTTTTAACTTTGCCATAAACGTCTATGAGGATAATCAGTGGAACTGAGGGGATGTTCAGACTATTTATCACAAGTTTAAAGTTTGGTTTTTGAATTCAGATTATTTGTGGTTATTTTTATTAATTTATAAGTTTAAGTTTTATGTTTGTAGAAACCTGTTTTAGTTGAGGTTTTATTTGGTTTAGTGTTAGTTTGAGGTCTTGAGAATATTATAACTAAAATCTGAATTTATAGAAGCTAAATACATTAAATATGATAGACCCTTGTGTGTTATTGAGGTTTATATTCTGCAAGTGTTTTTTTTTTAAGTAATTAAAAGGAGCTATTTTTACAAAGAGTACAGTAACCAAGGAGAAAACAGTCGATTATCCACGCAGCTCTATTTGTTCATTATAGTTTTTTTTTCATTGTCATTTTTTATTTTGAAATGAAAAAACTTTACAATTGTACACAAACAAAGATTAATAATTTTGGCATGTTAATACACATAAACATAATTGTGATTGTACATTTTGATTTTGACATTTGTGATCTAAAGGTTTGTATTCTCAAAAGTTTCTAATGCCTCTCATACCTACGATTCATTTTGAGACAAGGATTTACATTTTGGTGTCAAGACTCCAACTTTTGTATGACAGTTATGAAAAAAAAAGTTACACAAAAGTATATTAAACAACCCTTTTATATGCAATTGTGCTCTTGTAAATGCAATATCTATGTAAAATGTTTCTAAAAACATTTTTCTTTCTGTATTCAACACTGTACTCAACTGTGAGAAGAATCTGTAAGCCCAGACGTCTCATACCAGAAATAATTCACTGGAATCCAATATGTTATTATGTGAGACCTTCCATATCATATATCATATCAGCAAAAAAAAAAAAAATTGTGCCTTTTATTAAATTCCTTCAGAATCTTCGCTACATTTATTATATGAGTCTGGACAGACTTAGATGTAAACTGACACTTACCCACTTTGTGGAGGGGTAACTCTAACTCAAGTATTTATTAAAAATGCATTTTATTCCTGTCTTTTCTCTCTTAGGTTATATCCCCGTCATGCTAGCGCCATGAATAACCTCGGCACTCTGACACGAAACCCAGAGGAGGCTGAGCGCTACTACAGGAAAGCCCTGGACACCAATCCCCAGCATAACCGAGCTCTCTTTAACCTGGGCAACCTCCTCAAGTAAGAGTCCCCCGTACTTTTACCAAACAGATGTGTTGTAGCAGTAACACCTATAGTCACTCATCACAAATAGGCACTTTGTTTATGTTATGCAAAAATTTCTGAGCCTTCTCTGTCACTTTTCTAAAGCCCTCCCTACTTTTGTGACTGACCTTCCCTGTTGGAGACATAATGTTCCATCTGCAACCTACCTCCCAATTATCACAGCAGAAAAATATGTTCAGTTATTTTAATTTACCCTGCAATCAGGTTGCATTTTGCATAAAATAATAATAGCTTTACGGGTTTCTATACACCCAGCAGTACCTGAGTGTTACATGTGATGAATGAAGAGTATGGGAAAACAATGTGAAATAGTCAGCTATAGTCACACTGGTAAAGGGGAAAAAAAATCAATAAAAGAATACATGACTAGAATAAAACAGGCTGCTGGAAGTAGCCCGAGGTAAATCTGTAAATGAGAATATTAGAAATGTGGTCTGCATGTTTGATATGTTCAGTAAAGCAAATATGCATAAAATGGATTGAAAATAATTCCTCTGTGAATATTAGGATACTGTGGGAATTATTATTGTAGCTTTGTCAAAGAAAATGAACCAGTTCTTGCCTTTGGATAATGAGATCTATTTGACTGACTGACTGTCGGCGGGCTGAAAATCAATAACCACACTGAATATTAGTAACTTTGTTGATGGATGCCTACCTACTTGAATCTAAGGGCATTAGTTATGAAGTTAAAGAGAACCTGTCCATGAAGCACCTAATCTAAAATGTAGGAAACATGAACAAACCAAGCAGCAAAACTCCAGAGCTGAAAAATGAAGCTAACACTAAAACAGACGATTTAACTGTAGCTGTGGTTAACTGTCACGACGGTGTCATGAACTTACCAACACTTTATCACAATACCTGGCCTGTGCAGAAGCTAATGTTGGTATGAATGACGTTGTGGTGCTGTAAAACTAATTCATGGGTGTAAACAGTCAATAAAGGAGCCTGTACACTTGTTTAGTAAAGACTTCAGAATGGACTAAATTCAGTTTTTAACTCAAATACAACTTCTATTCCTTTTGTTCCACATATCGTCACCTCTGGTTTCATTAAGTCAAAATGTGACATGCATTTGTGGAACACATTAGTCTGCCTCACTTCACTCTATTTTCCTGCTTCATATTTTAAATATATTTTCACTTGTGATAAGTAAACAGTATTCCCTACTGGATCAGAGATTATAGAGCGTTCTCACATATCCACTTAGACCCATAAAGATCCACCAGTGACTAAAATCATCTACTGATCTAAACTGTTTAATACCTGTTGATCCACTGATCCTATCAATACTGTAAGTAACTGGTGTAAAATGCAGTTTGCCATCTTTTCATGGTCATCAGATATGACCCATTTGGATGTTCAGAGGCTCCGTAGTTACCGTGGAAACACCGTCATCTTCCGCAACATTGATTCACCAGTAAAACCCATGGAGTTGGATCAATGACAGTGGATGGAGACACTTATTTATGTTCAGTTCATGATATATTTTACTGCAAATGTCACTTTTTCTTCAGTTTTCTCTGTTTCTGATATAATAACCATCAACTTTAATCCGAGCTTATATGGACATCAACATAACCAGTGAATTAAACACTGGAAAATACCTGATTTTTACTTAAATATGCAAAATACTGAGCATAATATTAGAATAATTTGTGATAATTCACTTAAGAAAAGTAAGAAATAGAGAAAAATTCCTCTGGGAACTGACACATAAGTAGCACTGGGTCTTTATGGGTAAAATACCCAACTTGATTTGCATGAATATAGAAATACTAATGGTAGGGTTGAAAATTGAACCTCTGCTGACTACATTTTTTGTTGTAAATTACTTTCAGCTGTGTGACTCGAGAGGAGATTCGTATTCACAGAATTTTCAATGAGCAAACTGTTATTGAGTTTAATGACCATGATTCATTGCGCTGATGATGCAGCACCTCAGAGTCACATCGTGTCACTGTCGACACAAGCTGAATTGAGATGTATTTGCTCAGATGAAAATGAATGGTCAGCTGAAGTTGCAGCGACATCAGTCATACTAGAGTCAGAGACTGTAGGCCTGAAACATAATGATTCACCGGGTCCGTTAAATGAAAGTCGTCAATTACCCGAACTCCTGACACTGTCACTGGAATTTGACAAGCTCTTTATATAGTTGTGTTAGAGGCCTTTTTTTTGTTTGTTTGTTTGTGTGTGTGAGTGTGTTTTGCGGTCAAACACTAAAGACTGCCCTAAGCGCTAATAGAAAATTACATCTATAACAGAAGCTGAAATGAAGTCCATTATTAAGGCTGAGCTCCATTACCATCTCTGTGTTATCAGTGGAGCTGTGAAAACAAACAGACAAAATGAGCCATCGATCCACTCCACGACAGCTCTGTGTGTATTGTAGGTCTGTATTTGTGCTATTTGCTTTATGTATGAATAAAATATGACGACGAAATGAAAAACTAAAAAAAAAACAGAGAAATGATATGCAAAGCTACTGATGTATTTTGGAAGATGACAGTGAAGAGAGAATTCTCATATTTCTCTTGGTAGTGATGACAAACAGTAACACAAACATAACCTCCCCGGCAAAGGTAGTAATGATGCAGATGATGATGATGATGATGATGATGATGATGGAGTGTGTTTGTACTGCTACTCATATGGATGATGGCTATTAAAAACACTCGACATAAAAAGAAGCTTTTCCTCTGCTACTATAGGAAAAACATCTCACCTTGACTGAATCAGTTTTTTGAGTGGACAAGAATAAAAAAAAATACAAAATTTCCAATATCGCACCAACGTTTTATTGTTTATCCACTATCTGAGAATAATAGTTGCAAAATTGGGTGAATTTACTTGTAGATATAAACATCAAGCCCAATAAAGACTGTGCCTAACTAAAGTATAAGAGCCCATCTTATCGGTTCTATTCTTCATCTTGTTGGTTGTGAAAGTTTCCCACTTTAGGAACTAACATTAATCACCATAATGTTTGGGTTGGAGCCCCTTGGTACATGGTTTCCATTTCAGAAATAGCTGAATAAAATCACTCACCGTGCTCATCCCTTACACCACTCAAAATGAATAGAAAAAAATCTGAGAATTTAGTTTTGTGGGAAATTCTACTACCTGTCTACTCATGTGCATTTAACATGTCCTCAACCAGTTGATCATAATTTGAGACACTATGGAGC
This sequence comes from Apogon hyalosoma, assembly GCA_037367295.1. Lineage (NCBI taxonomy): Eukaryota > Metazoa > Chordata > Actinopteri > Kurtiformes > Apogonidae > Apogon > Apogon hyalosoma. The sequence continues at coordinate 12,462,123 of JAPQRP010000005.1, forward strand.
CCAGAAAATGTATTTCATTTGCACACATACCCCCCCCCAAGGTGTTACTTCTAGAGAGCTGAGCACTGGGAGGAAAACATGATCAGCAGTGAGTTTTCCAATCTGGGCTGCAGTTCATATTCCAACATTCAGCTTTGTATCACTTTGGACTGCACCAAATTTCTTTGTGAATATGAAAGGAATTTTGATCACTTAGCATCCATAGAACTGAAATGCTAGAATAACACATTGCTCATGGCTATATATCAACCTGTGCATGACTCAAAATATTGATGTACTCTGCCTCATACTTTATCACAGCAACAATGGACCAATTATTTTCTAGATGTAGTTATGATGGAGAGGTCAGTGGCCCAGATGCATGGAGCCAGTCGAAAAACCCTTAATATGTGGAATGCTATTTACATCATGGTTAAAGACAGTGCTCCATTATGGTCTATGATTATCCTGATCATCTACCTGTTTATATCTGTAAATTATATTCATTTTCATCTATATACATATATTTATTTTTATAAGTTGTTTACGGATTTTGAGATCCAGGTTGGGTTGGTATGGGGGGGTCGCCATTGGTTGGGGGGCAGTTATAGAATCAGAATAGACTTTATTGTCATTTGATATGTCACAGCAGAACAAAACATTCAGCATGTAACAGCAAACAAAATTACAATGCACAAGTTCCCCCAAAGACCTGTGCGGCCGCTGCCATGGTACGGCGCCGCCATCTCCAGAAAATCAGAAGATACAGTACAGAAAAATTACAGTACAGATGCATGCACACATATAAACAGAAGACGCTACATTTACAATACATTTTGACACAGTACACGCGGTCACGTGATGGAACTTTTTCAAGGATTCAGTGTGTGGGGGTGGGGGGGTGATTGATGTAGTGCAAGTCCTTGGAAGTTCATGTGTGTGAGTAGGAGACACAGGGATCACAGTCTATCAGTTACCAGTCCGCTCTCCACACTGTGTCTTTGGCCTTGGAGAATACTTTGTATGTCACAAAATCTTGTATCGTAAAATGTGAATTTCTTCTTTTTTTTTTTTTTTTTAATTGTACTTTTGGAGATGCACAATGAAAAATAAATTTAAAATTGATCCAAAAAAATATTGATGTACCGTAGATATTCTAATGTCAGATTTAGAATCGGCCTACCTGATGCATGTAATTATGTATTTTATTTCCAAGGAGCAAAGTCATTGTTTACCAGTATTAAGTAAAATATTGCTACTGATGCTGATGACCGACGGTGAACATCAGCACCCTGTACACACATTTTGGGGTGCCCAGATTGAAAAGGGAAAAATATGCAGTTTTCTGTGAACGCTAAAAACCCCAACAGTAAGACATAGGGACACACCAGTACATGAGTCCATTGTTATAAGATGTCATTTAATCAATGTCGGTGGGCAATATTTAGCTTTTGTGTATGTTGAAGTTTGTGTCAGAAATATGTTTAATTGTATATGTGACCACTCAACAATAATGTATGAAGGGTTAAAACTGCTTAATGAAAAGATTTCTTTGTCTCTGAGGCACCAATAGTAACAATAGTAATAGAAAAAATAAAATAACATTGGTATCTCCCCCAAACTTTTACAATCTGTGTATCCCCAAGGCAACTTTACTGAGTAACAGAGACTGTTAACTTTCAGAGATGGATTCCCTTGAACAACTGCTGATGAAACATAGATTCTTGTATTTGGATTTTTGATTGCATTGCAACTTACGAGCACCATTTCAGATATTTATTTTACAAGCTTCCATTCAATGTCATATATAAATCCAGGAAACAAAACTTCACTCTTGTTTATTTAGATTTCTGTCTTGGACTGGTTGGAAAATACATTCAAAGCTGAAAACAGGCCTGCAAAGTGGTGAAAATAATATTAGTTTTGACAGTTTTGCAATGAACGCCAAAATCAACTCTTTTTTTTTTTTATCTTAATCTTACTTATTATACTTTTAAGATGAAGCTGAAAGTGATTATGTTACAATGGTACTGTTTTGTTTTTTTGCTTTTTTTTACACTTTTTATTTATAAATATTTTAGTTTTACAAAAGACGAACAATAAAGTGAGGTTTAGGGATGACAATTACAACATCAACCATTTTTAATTAGTACTGTCACCATTTGTAAAGTATGTCCATTTTCTCCAGCGCCTTTTTCCCAGCTCCTCCTGGAGCCGCAGAGTGAAAGTCATGTGTTCCATCAGTCTAATGTTTCTACAGTAGAAATAAAAAGGCCCATTGTATGGAGGTCTTGGACAGTATTTCTTCAGACATGCATAAAGTCACCTGTGCAAACCTATGGAGAGAGTTCCAGTGGAAGATAGTTTATGGATTCTTTAGAACACCACTAATCCTCCAAAATAGATCCCAGTCAAACAGGTGCATGCTGGAGGAAGTGTGGGGATGAGTCTGCAAACCAGACTCATGTATTGTGGAAGTGTCCCCGTTTAGACCATTTTTGGAGGGAGGTATTTGATCTATTGGACAAAATAATTGCTTCTCAGCTTCCTAGGAACCCATTGCTGGCCATCCTTGGGGCCATCCCTGAAACAAAGATGAGCAAGAAAAAGACATATCTACTGCATATACTACTTATGGCAACTAAGAAAGCAATAACTCTAAACTGGCTTAAAAAATAGCCCCTGACATCAGTAGTTAGAAAAATTTTCATCATGGAAAAGATAACTTTTATGTTGAGACTTCAAAACACAATTTGCGGATCGATGGGCACCATGGCTGGAGGTAGTGGATGAGGAATGGGGTTAGGTGAGGGTGGAAAACCCATAAAGTCTATCAATCTGTAAATCTGGGCTAAGAACTGTGAACAATTGTGTCTTCTGCATTGTCATTGTTGTCTTTGTTTTATGACCCTAACCCTCTAGCAGAATGTAAAAAAAAAAAAAAAAAAACAAATGTAACAACTGGAACATGTATTTTTCTGTGGCAGTGTTGTTCAATAAAAAAATAAAGTTGGAAAAAAAATAAAGGCCCATTGTGGGTGGCTCCTTCTATAGCCAACATTTTGTTATGGCTTTTTTAGCTGATGTCAACAGAATCTTTAGGAGGTAAAAATTGTCTGAATTCAGTTCATCTGGGAAGCAACCAAGATACAACACTGTAAAAGAGCAGCTGATGTTAAAGCCCAGAGTTTTCAGTATTACCGTGGTTACCTCCAACCAGAAGGGCTGAATGAGTGGACAATGATACTCTTGTTTTGTAATGACAACAGTGGTGGTGATGATATACTAATGATGGTTAAAACAGTGATGGTTGTGTGGCCACTAATGATGATGATGAAGATGACAGCGAAGAGTATGAGAATAAAGCCGTTTGTACTGATGATAGCAAAAATGATGGTAATCAAAATGACTGGATTAGTACAATAATAGTGCTGTTACTGATTTATGATGATGATGATGATATATTTCAGGTCCCAGGGGAAGGAGAAGGAGGCGGAAGCTCTGTTGAAGGACTCCATTCGCTTTGGTCCACATTTCGCAGATGCTTATTCCAGTCTGGCATCACTGTATGCTGAAAAGGTGAAACATCCAACAAGTCAAGCACAGACTCTCACATACATAATTTTAGCGCATTACTACTTTATAATTCCTGAATAAATTAGTGGTTGACTTTTAATCCCTCCCCAAGCAGCCTTGGCCTAGTTCTTTCCTGTTTCTGATCCTGTTGTTTCATCTGCGTTCTCCCATAGAAACGCTTTGCCGAAGCCAATGAAGTGTATCTCAAAGGCATAGAGAACTGTCCTGACAGCTCTGACCTGCATAACAACTATGGAGTGTTTCTAGTGGATACAGGTGAGTTCAACTCTGGCCTCAGGGCTGATGGGTAAACGCTGACTGTCATTAACAAATACACAGAAACCTCTTGGGCTAAACTGTGAAGCTGTCACTGTGATGCCAAAGCCTGCAGTTCCTCAAACCGCCACATGGGTGTGAGTCAGGCCACAGACGCTAATGTTAAAATGTCCAAATTTACAGCTGAAATAAATATGTTTACATCTGGGTCAAATAGTAGTTTTTATCTCTGATTTCATTTGTTAAGGGTGATGATTTTTTTTATAACTAATCTGTTTAAAATGTGCTGTATCAAGGGTTAAAATCAAGCATTATTGTCTGCCGTTACAATGACCAAACACAACTGTTATGTCTGTTACATTTTGTTAATAACCGCTGAAACACTTAAGCCTTCAAAAGAACAGTGTTAATTTCCTGTGTGATTAGTTAAGAATTGCACAGAGGCACTGTGACATAAATCATGTGGTTTTTGAGCATTTCTTAGTCCTATTTTCCACATTTATGTACCCCAGGGGGCAGACCTTTACTCCTCTCAGCTGGATTAGGTAGCAGGCCTTTATTTGTAGGAGGCCTACAAGAGGCAGAGGCAGGCTTTTATTTCTAATTTCCTCTGTTTAATAAGTACAAATGGTCCTGTTTAGTATGAAACCTCATTTTGATCCATTCCCATTTGTTATGTTGAAAATACTCTAAAGCCTTTTTCTACAAACACAACACTACCTTTACCATTTTAAAATTACAGTCTGCTAGTTTGTCAGTGTATAGAATCTATTCATTGCTTCATTGAGTGAGCTCTTATTGTGAAAGTGTTGTCTTCCTGTCACGCAAGTTTCTCTGACAGTTTAGCTAATAAAAAGAGAAGGAAAACACACACCTGCAGTGACTGAACCTAGATATTAACACTTAAGCTGAGTGATTCATAACTACAAAGTGTTGAAAATGACTATATTGAAGATATGAGGAAATATGGCTATATATACTTATACACGAGCGCGTTGAGCCGTGGGGATCCACGGGTTCTAGATGTGGTAGTTTTTATGCCGTTGTGTATTTGTGCATGCTGTACCACATTTGTCCAGCAGTCACTGCCAAAGCGTTCTGGCCATAGCAACATGAATGTAAGGCTATTGTATTCCAAAATTACTAAAATCTCCATTAATATTGGTCCTATCAACTTTCCATTTCACTACTCTATTCCTTGATCAAAAACACATAAGTATGCCAAACTGCAGCAGTGAGCTGTTTCCAGATTTTGTGTGAATCCCCAAACACGCACACAGAGGCTACTTGGCTTTTATAATATAGATATGTATGCACACAGTAGTATATATTCTTATATTATTAATTTATGAAACAGCCATCATAACACTTATTAAAGCAACACCATGGAACTTTCTGCTTGCAGGCCCCCCCCTAATGTCAGCAAATGGTATTGTCTGTTACAACTGTCGTAAAATCTCTATCTTGGTAATACTCGTGCATTTATTGACAAGCCATTGATACTAGCAAACTTCCTGAGGCAAAACAGGACACATACTGATAGATATTTTCTAGGGTCTTCCTCAGTGAGACATGATTAAAATCACCCAATATAAAGTTTGGAGCCTCCGGCGAGATAGTCTGCAATCACTGTGCACCAACAAATACATGCAGGAGGCAGAATTGGCATGAAAGTGAAACTTAAAGATGCATTACTAATTGTTTTAAGTCGCCTGCTGTTGTGAAGCTCATTTACCTTTTCCCTACCTCCTGAAACTTTGCAAACTTTAATTTGAGGGGGCAGGACATTTGTTTTTTTCTGGTTCAGTACCAGCCCTGGAGGGAACTCTGAGGGTAGGTAAGATGGGCTTAACGACACCAGCAAAAGTTCAGTGTCTGGTACCCAGATGTGTTCTCTGATAATAACAGAGCTGCAGTGTCATTCATTAATAGACAGACAAACCACCTCCCTGTGTTTTACCTGTTACTTCAGTATTGCGGTCCAGTCTGAAGGGGGTCTCAGAGCCATCAGTGGCAAGATCGAAGTTGTGGTCCTGTTCAGTAAGCCATGTCTCAGTGAAACCTATGACGACAACAGTCCTTAAAATCATTTTGGAGCTTGTCTCCTTTGTTCCTTAAAAACAAGCATAAATGCTCAAAAGCCAGGTCATTTTGAAGCCAGCATCTAGTGGCCATCGGGGGTATTACACTTTCTAATACCTCTATGTAGGCTTCACTTTATGCTCCTTTACTCAGGTTGAGTAAAAACCCCGTATGGCCAACTCGAGTCCACAAACTTTGATATGGTCTGTGTTAGCACCACATTCTTCTACTGCATTAACAGATTCACATTAATTTGATGATTCATTCACTGTCTTTATATCAGTAACTTATTTAAGCACTTTCACCGGCCAATCTATTACATCTTTACTGGCTATTTTGCAAAGCCATCCTATAATTTTAAGATTTTCTTCTCCCTTCCAGCATGTCATTTCAGGACACAATGAAAATCAATTTGCAATAACTGTCTGCAGAGATGTAATCCAATACAGGGAACAATAAGCCTTCTTGGTGTTTGCCATAGTGCTTTGTCATGTGACAATGAAGTAGAGGAAACGGTTTTAGGCCATTCTTTTCTTTACTGAAAACTCTTAATTCTATTTTGACAGTGAGCTGCCAAATTCACATTAATTGTGCTTGTTTGTTTTCTGAATGTGATTTTCAGCTGCATAGTGAGTGATTGCTGCTTGTTGCGTCAGTCAAATCTTAGCTATCAGATGACTGAGTTTCCTGAAAACATCAGTGGGGAAGCCAGCTGTATTTTTATTAGGACTGATTCTTTCAAACAGCTTTTTTTTTAGGAATGTGACAATATGTGCTTGGAGTCTTTAGAGCTGATTATGATGCCATTTTTGTGATGGGTTTTAAATGTTTGTGACATCTTAACTTTATGGCCCAGTTTTTAACATTTATTAATCAAGTAATCAAATCTAACAGCTGACATTAGGTTTAGAATATTACTAGTGCTGTCAAACAATTAAGATTTTTAATCAGATTAATCACAGGGTTCCTGTGGATTAATTTCAATTAATCACAATTAAATATCATTTATTTTAAATCTATATTAATCGTGTTTCATTTTGCATGAGCAAACAGACTCAAGAAAGAATCAAATATATATGCACTTAATGTGTTTATTAAACACCTTCAACAATTTCAACAAAACAATTCTAAACAACTGTTCCACATTGGGTTTTCTGTCCTCATATTTCCATCCAGAGGGCCAATGTGCTGTTTATCATCTTCCATCTTTATGGGTTGGTTCTGCTGTCTGTCACTACCGGATCAACTGCCCATGTGCGCATGTGTGTCGCTAACTCTACTTGGACAAACTGCCTGAAAAGCATTGGCAGAGATGTTCAGTGTCATTCTGCACTGCAGATAGGTTAATTGTGTTAAAATTTTTAATCAAATTAATCATGATGATGGATTAATCCACGTCAACGTGTTCATTTTGACAGCCCTAAATATTACAGCAGAGAAACTCACAATCTATAAGCATTACAATTTAAAAGCAGCCTTTCAAACACTGGTTTCTTGGTAGCGTTTAAGATGTAGAGGGGAAGTTTACAGGAAGATTATGTTCAGACCATAGACAAAATAGTGGGCAGATGAACAGTGATGTCACCCATTGGTTTCTGAACTGCTGTTTTGAAGCAAGTACTTTATTTCTTAGCTGTGACTATGTTGGTTATTTTGGAGCTAGAAATCACCATACTTGGACAGAAACAGCAGAGCTATTGGAAAGGTCATGAAAGGTCGGAGCTTTAGCTTACTTAGCTTACCGACTGAAGTGTCTAGAGCAGGGGTCACCAACCCTGGTCCTCGAGATCCACTATCCTGCATGTTTTAGATGTTTCCCTCTTCCTGCACACCTGACGGTCGTTATCAGGCTTCTGCAGAGCTTGATGATAGGCTTATTATTTGAATCTGGTGCACTGGTAGAGGGATACATCTAAAACATGCAGGATAGTGGATCGCAAGGACCGGAGTTGGTGACCCCTGTCTAGAGGTATGATTCATGCTTTGGGTTTGACAGATCCCGGATGAGCCCCCATGTCTCTTTTCTCAGTACTGAATGAGATCCAGAGCTCTATGATTGGAATTTGTTAACATAGCCTGGCTGACTCATGTGGTAGAACATGAGATTTTTAATTTCAAAGTCATGGGTTCAAGTTTTCTTGAATTTCCCACTGTGGGATCAATGAAAATTTTATCGTAACAAAGCCATTTTACAGTCATCTTAGTGTATGTGATTAACCTGTACGATGTACCTGTTTGTCAGAGGAAAAGGTGGCAGGACGTTAAGAAACTCTCATACAGACCTGTCAGTCAGTGTCTGACACAGCAAAAATCAAAGCTTCTATTGAGCCTGAGATCTGATTAACAGGAAAACCTTAAAGATGGGCCAGATCACTTATTAGATCATCCAGACAGAAACGAATGACAGAGGAATGACTCCTGGAATAAGTTACTGACTATTATTTTGGAACAGATAAATGTGAGAATATAATATAGGACTTTTGGAAGTGGTATTACAGCTGTAGGATACCTCCACCACATTGGATTTATTTTGGAGCCAAAGACCATGCTCCTTGATTCAGTCTGGGGTTGAAAAAAACCCCTGATGTCTTCATTTAGATTACCTTAACTCCAACTGGCTTCAAAGAGAAATATAAATAGGGTACGGTCTTTTCATACATTCAGTTTAGACTTTTTAATGTGGAAATGAATTAAAAACATTACACAAATAAATGAGTCTGAGTGTTTCTGAAAGCAAGTGGAAACAGCACGGCAAACACAAGGCACATATTCACAGCATGTTCTCGTATTCCTGTGGAGATCAAACAGCTGAGGCCATACTGATACAGGCAGGTTCACTTAAGCTGCCTTTACTGCTTTAAAAGGCTGAACAGAAAGTAAGAAGTACAAATCAAAGACTACGTGTATTTATATGAAAGAGAACCGGCTGCTAAGAAAAATTAGATTACAGATGTGATGAAAGAATGAGTGTACATGCTCAGAAGTAACCTGGTTAACCTGAATCAGCACTTTCAGCAGCTCAGTAATCCCATTCATCTGATGTGTTCCTCTGCTGTCATACCGGATGACTTTATTGAGTGTACTTGTGATGCATTATGTTGTAGATTGTGACATTGACACTGGTCTTATGTCAGCTTTCAATATCTGCGTAATTCAGCTTTATATACCTACATGTGTTTAGGGAAAAAATCTCACTTCAGACTCTGTTCAGGAAGAGTGACAGCTTTTTTCTAACACATGAGACAGGAAACAGATACAGAGAAACACACTGACTGTCTATTACTTTAAAAAAAACAAAAAAAACATCTATGCACCATGTTATGCAAATATGGAAAAATCATTTAACTGTAAAAGTCATAAATGAGTGAACTTTCCATGAAATTAGGTTTAACCACTAAAACTGAGTTTTCTTTTCATAAGTTTTGATACTTTGTCAGCAGTCAGTTTCTTTTCGGATTACTCAGCTATTTTTATTCCCAACCTAAATTAAATACACCATCATGCTGGAGAAACATATGCATCCTCTGAACAGCAACTATTAATACAGAATCCCCAAAGGTTTAGAATCCAGTGCATGACATTTAAAGAAATCCTAGCATGCAGAAAGTACTGCGCTGTGCATGAAAACACAAACGACTGTTTCATTCTCCAAACACATTCATTCAACGTACCTCTTACACTTTGCTGTGTGGAAAGTTTGATAATGTGAGGTGGTCCTTTTTAGTCAGAATGCAGTTTTTTTCTCCAAGTGTCCTTAATGTGCTTCCTCTCTCATCTATTCTTCCTCTCTTATATTTGCTTTTTACTTCATCTTTCCTTTTAATTCCCATTTTCTTTGTTCCTTTCTTCATTTTTCCATCCTCCTTCTTCCTCTCCTCATCCTCTAGGAGAGGGTGAGCTGGCGGCCGCTCACTACCAGCAGGCCGTTCGACTCAAACCGGCACACTACGTTGCCATGGTGAACCTGGGTCGCCTGCTCCGTTCCTCCAATGAGAACAAGGAGGCGGAGTCGTGGTACAAGAGGTGAGAAAAGAAACTAATTTAAAAAGGATAGAAGAGCCTTGAGGAAAACAAAATGTATGTAGCAGCCTGTGACCTTTGACCTCCCCCAGCAGCAGGAGAAAAGATAAAATTACAGATTTGTTTTACATTTGTTCTGTTCACTGGGGTGGTCTCTGTAATCCTCTGCAAACTGCTGGTTTTTCCAAGAGGAGTAGTACATAGTTCAGTTTTTAATATGGATGTTGACATTTATTCTGTATCTCTCAGTGCATTTTCTGACACACAGAGATGCTGTAAAGCACTGCATTGTTTCTATAAAGGGACGTGTACAAGGACAATAACAGACTGAATCTGTCAGTGTCAACAGGCTGAAAAAAAAAATATATATATATACACACACACACACATATATATTGGTCTTATACAAGTACATATACATTGAAAACATCAGCAAACCAGCACTTTTGTCAGTGGTTTTCCAATTCATGTTATTCAAGTAAATAAGATTAAACATATTTAATAGCCAAAAATAAGAGACTGTAGAGCAGTGTAATAAAGAGGTAGTGTTTTCAATCCTCAGCTATTATAACAGTCTGTCCAAAGAAATAAGCTACGATAGTATCCTTATTAAACCAAAACTGATTTGAAGACTTGTCCGCTTTACTTTTTGTCTCACATTATCATCATTGGTTGATTTCACATTAATCACTGTAGGATTTACCTGAAGAGCACTAGCTGCATATTGTAACAGTGTAATTATTCTCACACTCTCTCCAACCACCATCGCTGACAGCTGTCCCCATGACCTTTGACCTTTGGCTGTAGGGCTCTGCAGGTGACAAGGAAGGTGGACATCCTGACGCCCCTCGGGGCGCTGTATTACAACACAGGCCGCTACGAAGAGGCTCTGCAGGTGTACAGAGAGGCCGCTGCCCTGCAACCAGACAGCACCGACATCTGGCTCGCTCTGGTAAGACCATGTACACACACAACAAAACAGACCAGACATTCTGAAGGTTTAATAAAGGGAATGTTCACCAAACCTCTACAATGCTTAACAGTGTATGGAATCTGTACAGACAGATGTCAGACTTCAAATAGTGTCTACAAGTTCATTCACAGCTGAATCCATCCATGTTAATTATGATAAGACACTCATAAACAGACTAAGAAATAATATGTTGTGTGTATTTTCATCTGAGGATATCATGTGATGGGATTTTTCCATTATTTTACCTGGGATCTTGACATTACAGTAACAAAACAGTAAAATACATGAGGGTCAGATTTTCCAAAGGTAATAATAGCCTAACCTCAAACATTCTGACATAATCTGTGTTGCATTCCAGGCTCAGGTTTTAGCGATGGCCGGTCGTACCAAAGAGGCAGAGAAGATGACACTGGGCATCATTTCCAGAGAAGGCAGCTGTATTGAATGTTATCGACTCCTGTCTGCAATATACAGCAAACGTGGCAACTACACAGAGGTGTGTGTTTATAACTGTGAATGTGTATGTTTCTGTCTGTGGTTGAAGGTGAAATAACACCCAGCCTGTTGAGACGATCACAGTGAAAAAATGTAAACTTTCAGCAGGAGATGTTTCTGCTTTAGCAGTTTCCGTGGAAACGAATTACCTCAAGTTTACATCAGACCAGCAGCCATTTGCTGCTGAGCAGCTGCCATTATCCTCCTACTCTGTCTATTAGCACTATTAGTGTCTCTGTGACCCAGTTTCACAATGAATGAATACCTGAATGAGTTCTGTTATTGTACTGGTTTGGCCAGTACTGTAATGCTTTACAATTCAGTGACATTCTGGATTTCTTTGTACTTATATTTTAACACAGTGTTTCCCACACGGAAATGCAAAGAAACCCAGCTATGTTAATGGCTGTCATAGTGTATCTAGTCAGTAATTTTACAATTTTTACCTCAGCCAATGAGGTTATCTAGTACAATGTACAATAGCGTAGTTTGACCTGTCATTAATGATAAGAAACTGACATTGTTTTGGCAGGCGATGACTCACTTTGCAAAAATAATGGGACAAATTTAGTGCCTTTCTACCGTTTCTGAGCAGAGCATAAGTCTCAACATATACAACCCCGTCATGAACAGTTCTACTCTGATCAGTGGCAGCTTTCCCATCCAGTTAATTAACAATTAAGATCTCTGGAATTAACACTCAGAGACCTGATCGCACCAACAAGTCAGGGATTTTGACTTTAGATGTGTTTCATCCACAGAGGTCTCTGTCGTTTGTGATCTCACATTTGACAGGTGTAGTTGGCTTTTAAAGGGCAGTCCAAAATCTGATGACCACTACTCATGTGAAGTCTAAGGGTCAGCCCCACTCATGAACATACATGTCCCTCAAACTGTAGGTTAAAGTAGACTCATTGATTATGTTTAGTTCTCCTAGACTAAAGAAAGGCTATAAACAGAGATATGCTGGACTTACAACAGACCCATGATGCACTGCTCTCTGTATCCCAGTGTGGACATGACAAGTGGGTTACCTCGGAATTTAATCACGTCTTTTTATTTAAAATCTGAAAATGTCAATGTAATGCCAAACGCCTGTGATTATGATCAGTAAAAACATGAATCTGTTCGCACTCCGCTGTAAAAAAATAGTCTGTAAATGAACACATGCTCCACATTGGAAATAGTTCACTGGAGATATTTCCAATAAACACATATGTCATTATAGTGACAGTTTGTATTTCATGAAATATATTGTGTACTGAATACCTTTTATTAGAGTAAAATCATCCCTGCAAATATATTATGAGTGTGGACAGACATAAATGTAAACTGACACTTCAGTGGTTTATAGAGACATACAACCACAGGCTCTGAAATGAAAGGCTTTAGTTAGTCTTTGTAGAGTTTCATTTGGAGTCCACTTTGTTCAGACACCAGATGTTAAACCTAGTCATTTTGCACTTCTACTGCTAAAGTTCACACTGAACATTTACGGACTTCAAACCGCTGCATCTATCTCCCTCTCTGTGTCGGAGTGGCTCTGTATGAAGCTGACACAGCTCTTTCACAAAAAGACAGGAATAAATCATCATGCTCTTCATCTCCGTCCTCCTCCTCCCGCTGTCCTCTAAATCTCTGCCCTCTCCTCTACTCATTCATTACCAATTCTCACAGTTATCTCTCTCTCTACAGAGGGTTTCACTGCTCATACATACTGCTAGTAAAGATTATTTTTGCTTCAAACAGCAGTGACTCCATAATCTCACCAGGGTGAACACACACTAAAAGCAGCCTGTCATCTAACTCTGAGGGCATCTGTTTGGTGTTAGAGTATGTATTGATTCTTGTCCATCTTTCTGGTTCAGGCTCTGGACGCTCTGGACCGAGCTCTGCAGCAGAACCCCAGAGACCTGACAGTGAGAGCAGAGCTGTACTTCTCCAAAGGAAACCAGCTCCGAGAAATGAACCAGCTGGACCGAGCCTTCGAGGTACAGTAGTTAAAAGTGGTCATTCGATCTAAAAAGAAAGGGTGTTTAATAAGAAATGTAATCTCACTTTGCAAATATACACCTATTTTGTCTTAATGAGATATTTCAGTTAACACAGCATTAGATTTAACCAGTGACAAGATAAAATAATGATTTGCATAATACACCAACTGAGGATTAATATTGTTTCCTTATTTTTAAGAATGACATCATGTGCACAGCTGCACAGTTTGAGAATATCAACTCTTCAGTGTTATTTTGTTGCATGCAATCAGCACAGCCTGCTTAAATTTAGACTTTTCTCTAGTTTTAAAGCCCATTATTGTTTATTTATTTAGGGTTTGGACTTTTATTCTCATTTTAAGAAATCAGATTCTTGCTTAGTACAAGGTAATTTGGTGATATTTTAGAGTATCTGGCTGATTTCTACAAGGGAGATTTTTTTTTTTTGCAAATTATTTCTCACTTTTTCCATTCTTTTACTCTTGTGCTGCTGAACAGTGTGTCATTATGATTTTGCATTTCTCACGTCAGCTAAAACATCTCTCTGACTGGTGCCAAACCTTGGACTTTATAGATTAAAGGTGGGGTACGAGACCTTAGAAAAACGGTTCGAGCAAGCTACATTTTGAAAATGCACAATTCAAAAGTCCAAACCCCTTTCTTCAGACAACCCCCCGAAGCCACGCCTCCAGAATACTGGTACACGCAATGCTTGTTCCTGAGGGTTCACAAGCACTGCACAGCAACTCTCATGGCTCTGGCTCCGATCCATGCAGACCTCATCCAGTCTCCTCCCTCGTTCTTACAGAACAGCCCCAGTTCATACCTATCTGACTAACGTTACATTTCCTAGTGATTTATGTTAGTAACAAAACAGTTTTCTGGTAAATTTTACATCCTAATATTGCTAATATAACTAGCCAAGCTCTGGCTTCGTTTCCTGTACCAGCGCTCCAAGCCTCTGAGAACGAGCGATTCATGCAGGGGGGGTTCGCACAGAGGGGGAGGGACAAATGACAGTTGAGTTTGATAGACATATCTCTGTTCAATCATTTTGAGTGGGTGCTCAAAATGATTGGATGGTGTTTTTTCATTCCTGTCCGTTCCACAGGTGACTGAATTTTTTTTATTTCTGTGTTAGAGCATTTAATTAATTGGTTGTAATCAGGGAGTGAAGGGGATTTTAAGCAATATAGTAAAAAATGCTCCAGGAAAACATCTTGCACCCCACCTTTAAGTACACTGCCAGTCAAAAGTTCGGACTCACCTGGTTTTTCTCTATTTTCATGACTATTTTCATTGTAGATTCTCACTGAAGGCATCAAAACTATGAATGAACACATATGGAATTATGTAGTTAAAAAAAAAAAGTGACATAACTCAAAGCATGTTTTATATTTTAAATTCTTCAAAATAGACACATTTTGCTTTTATTACTGCTTTGCACTTTTTTGGCATTCTCTGGATGAGCTTCATGAGGTAGTCACCTGAAATGTTTTCCGAAAGTCTTGAAGGAGCTCCCAGTGATGCTGAGCACTTGTTGACCATCTGCGGTCCATCTCATGTCATTTAAATGAGAAGGTGAGTCCAAACTTTTGGCTGGTAGTGTACTAATACACCGTCTGGTAGTGACCACAACAGAGCACCAGTCTACATCTCAAAATAATCACTTCAGAGGTGAATCATTCCTAAATGCTGCACTCAGAGATGTCAAAAGACTAATATAACACTTGTCTGTTTACTAAGTTGATATCTTTTAGTGACATGAAATTCCACTAGTACAGGGCACTCCATGATCAAGGATGGCTCAAAGACCAAATTCCCAACTCACTGTTATAAATCTCAGTCCAAGCTGTCGTAATTTAGGTTTTTGGGTTTTTGTTTTTGTTTTTTTTCATCTTGATATTCCAGTACAAACTAAGTCAAAGGTCAACCATTCGATATTTTTCCTCAAGCACCAAACACGAAGCAGTAAACCATTAGTAATTATATCCCTGATGTCAGTTGTGGGATTGAAGCAGAAATAGAGCAACAGAATCCATTTTGTGGTTGTTCTGTCTGCAGACAGATGATGATGATGATGATGATGATGATGATGAGCAGAGAGTCATCTATTCTGGTCTGTTTTGTTCTACTTTCAAAATCACTGCACTAGTTTTAGCGCCCTGCAGGTAGGACTGATTTCCATTTAAATACCTTGTTACAGCTCCAGTATTTTTGTACTTTTTATCTCTGGAGTTAACAGTCTGAACCTCAAATGAATGTGCCATAAACTCTACTTAATATTGGAAAATATTCCTGCAAGGATTTGGAAAATTTTACAGTGTGTGAATAAGAAAGTCATTCCACCTGCGTGTAGCATAAAGTTCAGAATTTTCACAAAATCATCAATAGAACAAATTCCATCTATTATCTGTTGAATATTCAGAGTTTGTTCATCACATCAGGCCAAAAAGACCTGAAGCAGCTTTAGCTTCTGTCTCCTGAACTGAACCACTCGCCTGGATCATATAACAGTTATTCAAACTGTTTCTGCTGTTTCATTGATAATATAGCCTTTTTTTTTTTGTTTTGCAACAATGTAATGTTTTAATTAAAGAAAAGAAGATAAATATTGTAACCCAGAATACCTATGTTTGCACAAATGAGCTGAAAGTACAAATCTGTGGTCATCATTAAAAGAAAGAGTAAGCCTGTCAGTTTTTCTATTGAAGCATTTGAGTTCTCAAAAGTATAAGAAAACCTAAACCAAGCTATCAGTCATCATCATATAACAGATTTTATTAAAAAGAAAATGCTGAAGAAATTCAAATTTTTCATAAATATTCTATTACAGAATAAAATTGTAATTCAGTGCTATTCAAACCTTTATTTAGATAAGGAACCAAAGTCTGTCCTAACCAAAATGGCAGACTTCCTGTTGGGTTTTACAGCAGGGCTTCAAGAGGAGTTTTTGTGTTTCTCATTCGGAAACATGTACCTATCAAATTTGGGACGAAATGAAACATGATGGGATTCAGTCGTTGTAGGAAGCACCATTGAGCCATTTGTTGCCTCACATTCCCAAAACCCATGAAACACATTCTTTTCGCCACTTCACTTCTGTTTGTGCAAAATTGTAATTTTTCATGCGTATTTAGGTCCTCACAAATGCAAGCCTTCTGAGCCAAAAGTAATGATAATAATAATAATAATCTTTGCATATACAATAGAGATTTGCACTGACTCTCCTAATGAAAAACATTTGCCGTAGATGTATATTGAAATATTGTAACTAACAAGAATGGACTAATGCCTTTACATCCCAGCAGAGGATCAACATGGAAAGGGATTGTATGATTTAGATTACATTAGATAGAACTTTATTGATCCCTTGGCAAAGTCCCTTAGAGAAATTAAGGATTTAAGTTTTTATAATTGTTAAGAAAACTCGCCCAGAGCTTTGACACTGATAGTGGTAATGACGATGAAAGAGGTGAGGGTGTGATACCTTCAGAGAATTAAACTGACAACTCTGGAAAAACGGAAAAGACAGTGGCCTGAGGGAAGTTTTGACGGTTTGCATATGATTTAGTTCTGATTAGATGAAGACGGAAATCGGCTTGGAGATAGCAGGAAGCTATGACTTAGAACGCCTGCACAGGGAGACGGCTTTCCTTTCACCAAGCCTCACCTGTTGAGTTCTTGTATTAATTTAGTGAACATTGCCGTCTCCCTGTGGATTCACATACACAGACACAATTATGCACTGATTCTGTTTCCATTGCACTTACTTTTTTCACTTCTCCCAAACTTAAAAACAGCACAGCAGAAAAAGGTTTTACTATATTCTCAGCATTTCCACTTTGCACTATGTTTTTTTTTTCCATCCACAAATTGAAAATGTGAATAAAATCAGGAGGATAGTAACATACCTGTTGCCTAAGTCTCCTATCATGGTAAGCGATGGCCTTCATTCTCTCTTAGGAGGCTTGGAAACCTATTGGTACTCTGCTTAACCTCTCGAAAGTTCAACCTGAATCTGTGAAGAAACTTTCTGGAAGGCTCCTCTGCTGCACAGGAAGCCTTAATTGACATCCTGAGAGGAGAAAAAAAACACGAGAAGAGGGAAAGTAAGCGAATCAGAGGTGGGCGACTCCATGGGAAACGGTGAAGGAGAGGAAATGAGACAGGAAGTGCAGAGGAGGCCATCTCAGGTCAAAACAGCTTTAAAGAGAACACTGTTTGTGAAGGGAAACTTCTTTATTGGCCGGTAAAGATAATAGGGTGGTGTAAGTTCTTTTTGCTGTCACTATCACAGCCTGAATTTGGAAAACAAACATATGGAGCGCAGCCTAAATGTTTGAAGTGTTGCTTTATTTTAGGAAATTCTGTCTCAAGTGTGTCAGAGCAGAAAGTCTGGCTGCTGCCAACCTTGCAGATAACAAACATAAGCAGATACAGAGCATGCTATATGTTAAACACTGCAAACTCCTCCGTATGCTGCTATTATTTAGTTACATATTGGACTTGTTTTAAGTTTATGAAGAGATTATGTTTCGTCAGAGATTATTAACTACTGTAAAGTAGGGCACAATGCAATGAAAAGGAGCTGACGGGCACAAAATGTGAATTTGTTCTTAATTTTAATTCACTGTGAATTCATGAACACTAAGTAACTGTTTTTAAAACACTAAGCACAGAGGATCTCAAGATTCACATCCAGTAAGCTATAAACTGGGTCAAATAGGAAGTTTTATGATTCCATTAATAATTTCGTATCATCTTTCCCATGTCATTTATGGTGTTCCTCAAAGCTCGATTGTTGGATCAATTTTATTCTCCTTGTAAATGTTTTCTTTAGGTGAAGCCGTTGTTTTTTTCTGTTCAGAATGCTAGAAACAGATATAGTTTGTCCTAATACAGAGTATGTCAAATGCAGTCTATCAAAAATACCAGGAAGTCCTACAGGATCTGGCCACATTTTACATTTTGCTATACCTACCCAAAGCAGCACCCTACAGCAGTTGCAAAGAGATCATCACATCACATAATCGATTTTATTTAAATTTTGCGTTATCGATTAGTAGTGAATGAGATTGATTTTTCAGAGTGGGATCGCAAGTACCTGACCCAGGTACCGCCAAGGCGCGGCCGGCTCTGTCTCGCGAGCCCCTGAGTGAGACAGGGCATCTCGATCTCGCTCACGACAGTTCTGGCATGGGAGGGTGGGGAAAACACCTCCACGTGAGGTCTTCCCAGCCTCAAAGTTGAACTGCAGTGCAGAGGAACTGGCCGCCCAGACCATCTGGTAGGCGAAGGTTCTTCAAGGCAGTCATGGAAGCTGGTCATTCTAGGAATATTAACTTGGATCCACACTCAGCCATAGGTGATAGCTGGGGCGCCATTTAGGGGGGTAAACGTGACAAATTTATGGGGCCCAGCATTCCCGGGGGGCCCATACAGCAGTGGAATAGTAAAAGTGTCAGTTGTTAGACTTTCACTTTGCACCCCCCCCCATGTCAATATTGATACCAGTATTGATGTGTTGCATGGCTGCGGTAGTCAAATAATTAGGTTACAGTTCAAAATTGTACTTTGTTAGCACTATCTGAATCTGAATCACTCAATTAATACTGCATCGAATTGATATCAAATCTAATCGAATCGTGATCAATCGATTCAGAGCTTTATGAACTGAAATCAAATTGATTAAGGAAATTGGCCATGATACCCAGCTCTACACACTGGTATTATTAATGTTTTAAACTCAAATTCCAGATATTAGTCACTAAAATACCCTGAATCTGAGGAACTTTTTTGTGATAAATCTCATTGTACACATTGTTTGCATTCATAAATATAAATATTTCTAATCATTTTCTCATGCTAAAAAAAAAAAAAGTCAGATCAGTTAAAACAAAATCCAAAATGTAAGAACATGATTAATGAAGAACACGATGTTTGAACAAGAGGGTCAAAGTTAAAGTTGCAATGACACACATATATAATATATCTTAAATTATACTCCATGTAATGTTATGTACTGTGAAAGGCCAGCGAAGGTTGGAGTTAAATTTCTTTTGTTCACTCAAAAACAACTGAAATCCTTGTTACTGAACCTTAGTATGTCATAAAAAACAGTACTGTCTTCTGGTTTGCATCACAATATGTCGAAACTGCTGTAAAAGAAATGGGGCAGAAACCTGTGGATTGCACAAGTACAAGAGACATTCGCTGACTATTTCATTTATTTTTAAGTTTGCCATGTGTAAAACCCTCAGTATTTTGGCTCAGCTCTCCGTTTCAATGGGGTACTAATCTGTACGGTAAACAAGGGAGTTTACCCAACTATTTCAATGTGCAAAGATATTACTTAAGCTGAATAATGTTGAAGCACTCGCCTGACTACTCACCGCTTACAACCTCTGCCCTGTTTAACCCTTGTACTGCTGACTTCCAGGAGAAACCCACACTATGGACAGTGAGAATACAACGTCTGCTTCTGGTGCATTTGTGGCTCTTGTTACGTGTCAGGATGAATATTTAAGGATCAGGAAACGTAGATGTAGAAATACAACATCTTTCTCTTATTTTTCATAAATCATAAGTTAATCAAGGTCTTTCTAAATACTTTAAACCGTATCATTTACATTCATTGGCGATAACTACAACTAAAGTGTAATCACAGTATTAGTAACTGTTATACAAAATCATTATTTTTACTGTGGATAGCACATTCCCTCTTTGATGCCTGTTTCTACCAAGGTGTCCTGAGCCTCGACTCTACAGTTGAGACGGGAGTCGCTCTGTGGGAGTGGGAATGGCTTGAGTTACTATCCACTCCCGTGTCCACCCATTATTGTTGACTTGATTTGTTGTGTTTTATAAAAATGTGATGGACCAGTATGTTTGGTGTCCTGTTTCATTAGAGCTACAAGCTGGCTGTTGAACTCAAACCAGACCAGTCCCAGGCCTGGATGAACATGGGCGGTATTCAACACATCAAGGTACCAGGACATCACACTCCATACATATGCATCATACAGTATGTTGTATACCGCAGTCGATTTACAGGTCTTTAATTATAAGTTGTCTTCATACTGTCTATAATGGAATGCAAATCAATGTAAATTACAATATCACTGCTCTCTTTTTTAATTTGCATTATCCATACCATCCCGACTTTCCTATTTGGAGTTGTAGCTCTTCTTATTCTTCGTGGAGCTTATATTAATTTGTATTTTATTCTGTGTGTAGGGAGACTATGCAGCAGCCAGGATGTACTACCAGAGAGCCCTTCTGCTCAGCCCCGGTTCCAAACTTCTTAAGGAAAACCTGGCCAAGTTGGACCGTTTAGAGAGGAGACTGACAGGGGGAGTGTAGACCATCATAGTCCCCAAGCAGCTGTATCGTCCTGGGCTTGGATCAGGGGTGCAGGGCATCATCCAGCCCTCAGGAGCCCAAACACCAGCCACCAGACTGCAGGAAAAAAAAACAGATGTGGTCCCCATGACGTCCTGTATGAGCAGCAGTGGACGATGAACTGGAGCCACACTGGGAGGGGTGGAGTCAAAGAGACTGGGCAAGTCAGGTCTGGACGCTTACCCTGGGATCAGCAGAGGAATCGCTGGTTGGAAACCAGTGGGAGCGCCATGTGCTGCCTGAATCAGCTTTACTTCAACATGCACATTTGCTTCAGACATTTGTGTATGATTGATTTATTAAGGTTCATGTGAAGTTATTTCTTTTATGGCACTTAATTACAGATTACAATTAAATCCTCAGCTCTGCCTATAAGAATTATTCATATATTCATATTAGTGCAGTGAAATTGTGTGTTATCATCATGAAGGGAATGAGCATGGATGTTTTTCTTGGCCCTTGGGGACTGTATGTGCAACAGAATAATTGACCTTTTTCCCACTTTTTTTCAGTAGTGAGTGGACATCATCATGTAACAGACATATGGAGGCTGTTAAGTGATAACAGGTAGTTATTCAGCACTGAGGACAAAGACCAGAGGTGGGACAAATGTAGGTCATGATCCACTTCTTACTTTTTCCAATTTGCCTATTCAGTTGTCTCAGCAGTTTTCTTTAGTCCTGAAAAAATCAGATTTTTAGTCCATAAAATGTTTAACATACATTCTTATAGGATTTGATTGTGATATTATTGATACTTTTATAAAGCTACATTAACCTCAGTATTAGTTATTATTACTCATACTGGAAAAAAAACATGAAAAATAAGCCAACAAGGAACAAGTAAGCACTAATACACAAGTACAAATTCTTGCAGCCAGTAAGATAGTTACCTCAAGAAATGAAATTTCAGTTTAGTGAATATGCATAAGAGCAACTTCAATAAGATCTGGATTATTTAAAAGCATATCTAGCTCTTGGTTGAAACCTGTTGAAAATCTAAATCCTGCAACTTGTGTAAGAAAACCATCAAAATAAGAACTTTTTTGGGGGGGTGGGGCTGAAAATCAATGTAAAAATCCAGAAGTAAACAGTTATCATGTATTGCAGTTCTGTATTCGCAACATTAAAATCAAACCCAGTGCAACATCACTATTTATAAAGGTCTTTAAAAGTCTTCAGTTTTAGTGATGGTAACAGCATCGGTACTTATAACTTATAATATTTAGCAAAATGTTTAAACAAGTAAAGCCCAACTAATAATCTACATTTGTTAAAAAAGAAAAAAAAAAAAAAACTGTGACTAGATAACACGCAACTCCTCTGCCTCTGTCTTCACTCAGGGCTGATTGGGAATTTGTAGGTCTTTGGTGCCAACAGGGTCTCAAAATGATCTGCATTCATCCAAAACCAGGGCCTGAAGCAACTTTTGTGATGAAAATTGGAACACAGAAAGGCACATAATTCACACCAGACACAGTATGTGAGGTTTTTTTAGATTTTCCGTATGCCTCTAGTAATTTTGGCGTCACACTGGTGAGAAACCCGGCAAAAAGGTTTTAATTCCCAAAATGCATCTCTGACGAAATGACCACCTGCTATTAAACATACCTTTGAAATTAGATCATCTTTCTACACATGAAAGTAATGACAAGAACAGTTTTAATCCACTGGAACATATTAGTGAATATAAAATATTAAATCTGTAAAAAATCTCATGGTACATGTACATGACTTAATACAAATGTATTATTCATAACAGTTGCTCTTACATTAAATATGAATCATGCCATGTTTATTTGACTTCCACATCTAGAAGCGGCTACGATGTAAGAAATGTTGTGGAAACCTGCAAGTATAATAAGCTAGTGTGTGCTCCTGTGTGAGGAGTTATACAAAGTTGTGGCTTCATGCATACCATAACCTCTGATGGTTTCTGTTTGGTTGCTTGTTGTGGTTTTATTGGCACTGATGTTGAAGTGTGTTGTGGAATGACTTCAGTGTGAAAATGAAGTGACAAGTGCAATAATGTGCACTAAGAAAATAAAGTCTATGTTTTATTAAAAAGGTGTTTTTATTTTATTTATTCGTCTGTGTCTTTAGATAAGATAATTCTGTATTAGTTCCACACTGGGGAAATTTGACCATGTTACAGCAGCGAAAGCAAGAACAACTTTAGAAAAAAAGATTTACCTCTATATTGAAAATGGTAAGATACCGAGGTTAGAGCAGCCTGTCTGGTCCAATGTTTACTGTTTGTGTCTTTGTATGAATAAGTAAATGTTTTGGTACTTTCAGTAGCTCTGGTCTTATAACTATTTCAGCAATAAACATAGGTTAGAGGAAAATAGCATGATTGGACAAAAGATTTACAAGGTAAAAACATTACCTCACACGCCTCTTAAATTAAACACTAACTCTAGAGGACAAAAATACAGGGGTATTTAGGTAGTACTAGCACCTGTAGTGGATGTTAAAATTGCTTTAATATTTAATAGTATCAGTGGAGGAACAGAGCAGTGTAATCTACTACCTGTTTTCATGAATCCTGTCATTTCTCTACAGACAGAACACACACCAGACTGGATTCTGTTCTATTTCAGCTTCAATCTGACACCATGGGTTTCATTTTATAATGGTTTGCTACTTCCAGTTTAGTACTTTTTGATGATAATGTTTGTGTAACCCGAGGCTATGATATTTTTGATTGGGTTGGATTTTTCTGGATCATGGAGTCGAGAAAAGGCCTGAGTTTTGTGACCCAGACGATGGAGCTGACTGGACTGTGCCTCAGCTCCAAAACTCATGACTTTATTCCAGGGTTGGAAATGTAGCTGTGGCATTAAAATAGCTTGAAATGTCTTTTTTTTTTTTAAAGGCTGTCACAAATCTGGATAAACCTTAAAAAAGTGGAGAAACAGTTATTTCAGTCCAATAAATTGCTCGTCTGTTTGTGGTATCTTGATTTGTTTTGTTGTCAGGCAGCCCAGAAATCCTCCAATCAACCCATATTTGCATTTCATTGATATGCTAAACACTGTTGCCTTCAAGGACGGAGGAAGAATTGATTGATTGAATCTGAGCGGTACGTGCTGTTCGGCTGCACTTGAATTTTTTTTTCCCTTGTTGAATTTCTATGTAAACACCCATATCACTAATCAAGTAAACAGCTGTGTTTCAGTATTGTGAGGGAGCGCTGCAGTTCCACCCATCATGCTCTTGGTTAATGTTTCAAAGACACTCAAACACGAATGTTGCTGGAAGGCTGTGGCAGACACCCAGCACTGTGAGGGAGAGCCAGGATCAAATTTGTTTGGGAAGGAAGCTTCTCAAACTGGGCTTTGCAGCAAGGCGAGGTTGACTTCCTGAGGCGTACAGGAGCACGAAAACACTTGGAGAACGTACTGAAAATGTCATCAGCAACGGTGTTATTTTTAACTTCGCCCCATTGGATTTTAAATGGGTTTCATGTTTCATTACTCCCGATGGGAAGCAAATATTCCCACAGCTGATTTGACGACAGTGGTTCAAGTTTTGGTCAGGATTTTTGTCTGACCTCTGCCCTTCCTCCTCAATCTTCCTCCTGTGTCACCTGCAGACAGTATGGGAGCATCTGATTGGTCCTTTTTTCTTTTGGATGTTCCTAACTGAGTGAAATGACCTGATGGTATCAAAGTGTCAGCCATTATAAGACCTATACATATTCTCTACGTGCAAAGAAAAGGAGCTTCGGTGCTTCCTTTAGTATCTCCTTTAGCATAAAACACATTGGGCTATTCTTTACTAATGTAGAGGAGAGAATGTCATCCCACAATTCATTGCAGCAGCAACATCGGCCAACCCGACTGTTCATGAAAACAAACCTTCACATGACGTGCATTTCCATCTTATGCCACAACTGTCTAATATAATGATATGCGATATAGTGATATATGTTTGATACTGTCTTAAACTTGAAAATATATGTCATTAAGGATATTACTGTTGGTGTAAAATGTGAAGTTAATGCAGCTGAAATTGCTCCTTTATTGGAGAGGGTCAAAGGAATCCCTATTCGGATCTTTTACCCGAATCCCTAAAATGACTCACGACTCAGGGATCTCTGTGTCCATTTACTCAGATCATTTGAGTTCTTACACATTTTATTTCCAAACAGCAACTTTTACAACCTATTAACAACACATACTCCTATAGAGGCTCAAAAAGTCCCATAAATTACAGTAAGGAGTTGATTTGTAGGGAGGAGAGGAACTGACTGAGCCAAATTTACCTGTGAGCCCAACAGTCTGAGCTGGAAAGAGATGGACAAGTGAATCCTGACTCGGATTTCTTACCTGAGATTCACTCGTAAACAGAGATTTGGTTACTCACAGGATCCATTACACTATGAGTCCTCAGATTCAGATTAATGCTTTTGGGTAATTCTGGCTCAAGTAACTCAAGTCACTTATATAACCTGGATCTTATCTGTGAGTGCTTCAGAATGATCTGGATTATTAATATGATCAGAGTTTACCAACACTACACCTTATGTCATCAAGAATAATGAGATGTTGCTGGTAGTGTTATAGTAGCACCTGGTGGATGTTGGGTGGTAGTACATTTTATCCGGCCTGTGGTAAGTAATATGTTAATTTTTCAACAACGATCATTTAAATGAACTATCAGTGATGTAAGCTTAACATAATAAAATATATTTTCTGAAAAATAAAAATGGTTTAATCTGTTTGTAAAAGCGTCTTTATCCTTTTTCTCTTGGGCGAACTGGAGTTTTCCAAGTAAACACTCAGAGGATAGAAAAAGTCACCATAAATGACAGCAAAACATGGGAGAGCACTCTGAGATACTATTTTTTCAGTTGTATTGAAAGAAACAGAGTGCCTAATTATTGTAATCAAGGGGAAAATTCTGCAATTGATTTCAGAAAATAATATGTTTTCAATGGGGCTGAAGGGAGGGAAGGGAAGGGAAGGGAGTCGTTTCTCCTCATCAGTGCCCTCATGAATGAAACAGTCTAACAAGAACAGTAAAGGTGTCATCCTCAAATCTGTGGATCAGTTACAGGTTGACAAGGTTGAGCTGCCTTTGTGTATTAATTACTCTATATAATATAAATAAACCCGTCCCATCTTACTTTATGAGATCCCCTGACAATTCGACTCAACTGCACTTTGCTAAGATGATTTATTTATGGTTGAGGTTGGCTTGTTTTCACCTACCAACATTTTTATAACACTTGCACAGAGGGTTGTGTGTATTTTAAGAGCACCAAGGATATGAAGGATTCACAGATGCATTCTTGAAATTTCTCCGATGGAGGGACAGAATCCTTAGAAGGATCCTAGAGGTTGGAACAATCCTCCGATCACTCCTGATGATGTAACTTTATGCGAATGAATCCTTGAAGAATCCTTCCTTGCAACCAGGAAGCCGCTGGTGTATATGTCATTACAACCTGTGATCACATTGTGTCTACAGTAAATATTAAACTCTGCCAATGCCTCTTTAGCATTATCTGAACAAGAATTAAACCCAGCTATCAAAGTAGAAAAAAGTGACAAAATTTTAACTAAAAGAGAAGTTGGTTTAGACTTTCTTAGCCTTCCCCTATAAAGAAACCACAAAGAAAAGCATGGAAGTTAGTGCATTTTTTCCTTGTGGCAGCACCAGTAATTGCATCAATACTGCACTGTCGATTGCTATCATTTCCTAGGAGATGGCTTCTCATGAGAGCTTTGCAACAATAGTCGGAACAATGATGGCTGCAGCTGCAAAGGATGAAGAAATAATATTTAAAAAGAAAACTGTCAATTTACCGCATGTTATGGAAAAGGTTTGGGTTTTGGTAGGAATGCAACGCTGTGTGTAAGATTTGCAGAGAGTCTGTTAAAACTAAAAGAAGGAGCATGATAATATTCATTCATTCATTGTCTGAACCTGCTTTATCCTCACTAGGGTCACGGGCGGTGCTGGAGCCTATCCCAGCTACCTATGGGCGAAGACGGCGTACACCCTGGACGAGTCACCAGTTCATTGCAGGGCTGACATATAGAGACAAAAGCATGACAGTGGAATGTGTTGATATCTCCCTCATGTCTATAGGAGTGTTCCAGTTTCTCTCCAGGGCATTGGTGGTATAGTGGTAAGAATAGCTGCTTCCCAAGCAGTTGACCCGGGTTCGATTCCCGGCCAATGCATGATCTGTCACTTCATTATATTTGTAGCTTCCCAATTAAATCTTTCTTCTCACAAATAAATCACATGACTTTCACTGTGTCATTATGTATGAACTGTAAATACCAGCCGCTGCTTCCTTGGAGAAATCTGCACATGATCATTTCAAATTAGCTGGAATAATGGTGTCTACAGTGTTGAAATAATACCAAAAGAGGCAGTCAGGCTACCTTAATGATAGATGAATGGTTTGGTTTCACAGGATCTGCCTTGGAACAGAACACTGTGGTTAAGTTTTATAGTCTACTAAAACTAAAATAGCAGCATCATAAATATGGTCCAGTATCTGAAACAAAAACAAGCTCCAGGATGTGATGTGCGTCTGTAAGATTCTGCCACTACCTGCCACCCCAAATCCGCAAACACAGTTAATGAGCAACAGATTTTACGTGCCTCATTCTCCATTGTTGGGAGGCACCGGCAGGTCAGATTAGAAAAGACCCAGTTCCTAAATATAATGGAAAAGTCTGGGTTTGTTAAATGTTGAAAACAGTGAATCCCCGGTATGACTCACTGAGCTGTTAATATCGTTGCAGTAATTGAACAACAAAACATTAGAGAATATTGCAGTGCAGCTGGAGACAGCGTCGTTTTACTTCACAACAACAGATGTTTGGAGGAGATGAACTGCAGCCTTACATGAGATGCGTCTCAAATACCCCTAGACATCCTGTGTCACAAATGATAATCTAGATCAGGGGTCACCAATCCTGGTCCTCGAGAGCCGGTATCCTAGATGTTTTAGATGTATCCCTCTTCCAACATACCTGATTCAAATGGTCAGCCTATCATCAAGCTCTGCAGAAGTCTGATAACGACCGTCAGGTGTGCTGGAAGAGGGGAACATCTACAACATGTAGGAT
>JAPQRP010000005.1:12490117-12504450 GCA_037367295.1 Apogon hyalosoma
ATGGTCAGCCTATCATCAAGCTCTGCAGAAGTCTGATAACGACCGTCAGGTGTGCTGGAAGAGGGGAACATCTAAAACATGTAGGATACCGGCCCTCGACGACCAGGATTGGTGACCCCTGATCTAGGGGGTCAGAATAGCTGGAACCCCGGAAGCATAGGTTTATTGTTTATTGTTTATACGGATCCCCATTAGCCTCCACCAGAATGGTTGCTACTTTTCCTGGGGTCTGTTAAAATACAAATACAGTTCCAAAATACATACATAAACTAGAAAAGCACTCAGAGCGTAGACCTCCGCCAAGGCAGATCAGTCGTGTCCACCCCCACCCACCCCCGATCACCACCAAAAGTTTATAATTTCCTGAAATTTCATCAAAATCCTTTCATAACTTTCTGAGTTATCTTGCTAACAGACAGACAAACAGACAAACTCCAATGAAAACATAACCTCCTTGGTGGAGGTAATGAAAACAAGTTTACAGTTCATAATTATCATCAGCAAGCTCAACATTTCATCTCAACAAATAAATTTTAAAACATTTAAACTTTTAGCTTTACAGCTACTTGGATTGTGAGAGTCAAAACAATCATTTGCATTACTGTATTTCCTTGAGTAGTTCCTGTCCTGTTTTTTTTTTTTTTTTGAATGAATATAAAAATTCTGAAGTATGATGTATGAAGGTAACTTATTCCATCGACTGGAGGCCCTGTAAAAGACAGAATTTGGGTGTTTTTGGTGGGGTTTAGTTAGATGTTAATATTAATCCTATTCAACTTAAGAAAAATTCCATTGTCATATTATGGGTGTGTTTATCTACATGTCACCACAATATTGTTCGAAACTTTTTTTGGAAATTAACAGTAAATTCTTGACACAATAGTGATTAGTATGGCACATTCCCTCTCTTTTTATGGAGAAAGTTGTGAAAAATATTCTGAAGGTACCATTGGAGTCTGCTGAAAGGTTGTAAGTGCCTTTAGGTACAAATGAAATGGAGATACTGTACATGGCAGCAGTAGAGGCTTTATTTGGGATCCTGCACACCTTTTAGCAACTAGATATGCGTGTCATCACCTCTTTCAAGCAGTATAGCCTGGACATGGACTTTCTACACACCAGTTTATCTCTGAGTCTCCTGCTCAATGGGATTCAAGGAAAAATATGATTGAAAGTATACTTGAACAGGAGGGCCACTGGAAATGTGTAAAGCTTAGATAAATGCAGCAGTTAACACCTACCTGATAAGATATGCATGTTCTGGAATCACTGAACAGTATGACTTCACTCATGCTTTGTCTGGTTAATTCTACAACAACATCCACGGAAGAGGTTGAATATGAGCTCTCACAAAATGCACCCATGATGGATGCAAAATGTGCACCCAGCCACAAGAGCCATCTCCCATAAAAACAGAAATCAGTACTTATTGAAACACAGCTTTACCATTTTATGCAAGCATCTCAGCTGACAATGTTTTTCTACAACCACAAAATCCCAGAAGGGCCTGAAAAAGCCTCTTCAGCTGCTGGTACTGCAGTGTCAGGTCATGCATTGGCCAGGAATCAGAGTCTAGTAGCTGGGAGGCAGCCATTGTCACTACTGAAGACTGGAACAATATCAACACATGAAGACATGACTGCATATGCCACATGTTGATGGGAGCGAAGAAATGTGACACGAAAATGCTCTCAGTATGATGTGTGTACATGATACGAATGTCATATTCAGTATCAGCTGTAGACTAGATGTTATCGTCATGTCACAATGGAAAAATAAAAACTCTAAAAACATGTACTTATTACACTCTTCCAATTCAGTGGTGGATAAATAGCAACAGATTCAGTCAGTATTACCAAAGGGATGTATTAACCCTCGCAAGATCGTCCAGTCATCAATACATACAAATAATTAGGATAAAATGCACTTTCTCAGCTTTTGACTGTCATCAGTTGTGTCTTTTTTGGCTGCTCCCTAGTGAACATGGAAACATTAATTTCTGCAACCTGCATTCACCTATAAAACCCATGTAGTTTGAGAAATATGGTTGTAAACCATTGTTTTTGTGTTCAGTTAATGATATATTACACTGAAAAAATAGGTTTATTTGACTTTTATTCAGTTTTCTCTGGGTTGATAATAATAACTTTTGACTCTTTGACCTTTTATGAAAATCTATACTATCAGCAAATTAAAATGAAGGCAATATCACATTTTTATTAACAAAAAAAAAAAAAAAAGCAAACTATAGAGGACTCAAGACAGCGTGACACATCATCCAGGCATTACTTTTTTTTTCTCTTTGTAGTCTTTGAAAACTATTTTGTGATTGTTCAGAAATTTGAAGTGCATGTGCTTAAAAAGGTTAAAGGTTATTTGACCCATCTCAAATATACACAGTAATTAGCATTAGCATAAGCAATTAGCATCACTACGTAGAGCACTTTAGAAGCTGTGAGCTGCCGGCACTAAGGAATGTACTCCAGGGCCCAATCCCAATTCACCCCTTGTTCCTCTCTCTTACCCCTTGGCCCTTGCCTTTGGCACTACCCCTTGAAATGGAATTGCAAGGGGTAGGGGTTGAAACACTCCCCTATAAAATGAGACAACCCTTTGAGACCTGTTATGTCATCAGCAGTCATCGATGCCTCTATAAACACATGAGATGACTTTGTTTCAGAAAGAATGCACCATGCTGTCAGCAGCTCTAACCGTCTCTGTTGCATGGGCTTTGGTCATCTTTTTGTGGCTATCAACTGCAAACTGCAGAAATAAGGTCGATAATACATTCAAATGGCATTAAACAGTCGATCAAATGATTACGTTGTTTATAACTAAAATCCGTACATTTGTGTGTTTCTTTCATCACACTGCTGCACTGTTTTGCTGTGTTTACCTCCGTCTTGCCAATGATTCGAACAGAATTATGGGAGATTTCTCCTACCCCTCCGTGTGTTGTGTGGTCCTGGAAAATCTCAGTTTCAAAGGCCAAACAGCCCTCCTCCTTTGCCCTTCCCCTCCAACTCAACAAGAATTGGGATACCCAGACCCCTTCATGTGAATGTGCAAAATGGATGGGTAGGAGTAAGGGGGAGTGCCAAGGGATGAATTGGGACAGGGCCCAATATCTTCATCAGTACCAAGGTCAGGGGCACCAACAGGAGACTTCACCTGCATGTACCTTTTTTTAATGGTGTGGGAAGTTGGAGGAGCTGGAGGAAACCCACACAGCTTGGAGAGAACAGGTAAACTCAATACAGAAAGGCTGTGTCCGACTGAGAAAAGGGGAAAAGTGTGGGACTTTCCAGGAGTTCTGCACTTGAGTTTCTTGTGAAGTATGAAATGTCCAGACCAAAACGAACTTTGCTCTTGCCACTTCGAGAAAAAGAACACATTTCTCTGTTCTTGTGGAGAATGCAGTAACTTTTAGCTGAGGGTTGGAGGACTCATGTCTGCAGATTAATTTCAGGCTGTGGGATTCAGTCCATGTCTGCCTGACAAAGTCTCTGCTCTCATGTCATCCACGTACTCAGAATAAGAGTCTGACAACATCAGTTTGTCCATGTCAGTCAACAAAACAGTCTTTTATTCCATGGCATAGGTTGAGGTGTAAGCTCCCATCGGTCTACTGCAGACTTACACTAAGCAGAAAAAAAGGATTTATCAATAGAAGAGCATACAGCATAGAGTCAAAGAACCCAAAATCCAGTCCTAGCTGTCCAAAAACACTAGAAAAGCAGGAAGGAAGATGACGTATACGTCAACAAACTGACAGAGAACAAAGAGTGTAGAGTGTGTGTATAATCTATTGATTATTGATGAGACTTCAGGGGAGTGGGTGTGGATCACTATGTGCTGTGCATTCTACATGTGTGTTGAAAGCTTTTCATGCTGCATAGTCCATCTTACAGAATTCATCCAGTTTTGAGATCCAGAAAGATTCAATTTCCTTCACATTTACCGAAGACAAGAAGAAGTATCCACAAGTTACTGTATTCTGAAATTGTTTAATACACAGTGTATGTATATATATATATATATATATATATATATATACAGTAGTTTTGTATTTCAGAGTCCAGTGGTTGATAGCATAACATTATTTCCTTAGATTCTTCTCTGCCATGCTACCTCCACATTCACTCTCAGACACTCATTCCACCGATTTCAAGTACTTTCTTGTTTTTTATATGTATTTCCCCCACTCATTATTTGTAGTCAAACTTATATATTGAGTTAAATGCCTCCGTTGGATTTTACTAAGACAAGCTCTTAACTGCACAGCAACTCCTTACATGATATTGTTCTGTGCTATGAAAGATTGAGGTATATTTGAAAACAGCTAAGAAATACTAAGCATATGTTAATGGCACATACAAATGCCATATATTAAGTAAATTCAGGCAGTAGAATAACAGTGCAGCCACTATGTGTGATACTGACATTGTTTTATGTACCTGCACCAGGAAGGCACAATATACCAGTGAGAAAAAAATGTCTGCAGCTGCCACATATTAGTCCAGGTAGAATCCATAGTAGCCTAATAAATCTATATGTAAATATTTAACTAAACCTTGTGCCTCAAGTCAAACTCTATGAACTGATGGTCAATCATCTTTATCTTCAGTGTTTCCACACATCAGTCTACCGCTTGAAAGAAAAAGCAGCTTTAGTTGAATAGGAGACATTTTGTATAATTATACTGTAAAAATCAGAATTAATGCATTGTTATTGAGTTATTGAGTGCAGTTTAAGGTGGAGCCACACTGGAGTGTGTCATTATCAGGAAATGAAAGTGAAACTCAAAAGGAAAACCCAGGACATCTGAGCTGACAAACCTTTAAAGAGAAGACTTTCATCTGAAATACCCCACAGATACACTGAAAGGTATGTACATGGATATTAGTTTTTCTATGTAAAAACAGGAGCAATCAATAGTAGATAGTAGAACAGTCAGTCAAAGTCAGAGAGCTAAGTTTCTGCTGCTCAAGGGTCTTAAAAAATAATAGGAGCAACAGACTAATGTAATGAAATAGATTAAAAGTAAAGGATTTCATGTATTTGCTTCACCTTCCAACTGTCAGCTCTACAATATAATAACCACAGTTTGTCTAATGTACTTATAAACCACACATTAGTTCAGCAAGTTTGACCTGTACTCTTTTCAGAAACTGTGTTTCTGGTTTCTAGTCTCTGCCTACTGTGATTTATCTTTCTTTTCTTTTCTTTTTTATCAAAACAAAATCTGTTGGCTGCAGTTTTTCATGGTGTTTGTCCTTCATCAGCTGCCATTTCTTCACAGTCTGACAAGTTTTAATAAAATACCATATTGTTTATGACCTTGGTTTGATTTGACACCTGCTTTTTGTCAGTTAAAAAGAAAGTAACACCTGTTCAGTAACATAATTCAGTCCAGGTGTTTTGCAGTGAAGTGGAGCCCGTGTTTTATAATGTTTTAAGCGTCAATGTCAATGAGTTCCTCACCAGAAAAATGACAGTACTGCTAGATTATTGAAGGGCATCAAAATGACAAGTGTTTATCTTCCACATCTGGTCGTATGGGGACCTCCTGTGGTTGTATGAATAAGTGCAGATGAAAAGTATAGTACTATGTAGTTATGAGAAGAGACTGACTTTGCAGCCCGCCTAAACCAGCACCACTCATTTTTTCCAGTCCTTGTCATTACCACTGAATTGTTTACAATATTTTGCATTTTCCCTTTTCAGAAATGTCGGCTGCCAGCATTCTGGTCTCTGAGGATCAGTTTCTTTGTGCCATCTGCTTGGATGTGTTCACTGATCCAGTCACCATCCCATGTGGACACAACTTCTGCAAGAACTGCATCATAGAAAACTGGAGTATTGACGTCCAAAACCAGTGTCCACTTTGTAAGACAGTTTTTGACACAAGACCTGAGATGCACGTAAACACCTTCATCTCAGAGATGGCGGCTAAGTTCAGACAGTCAAACCTAAAGAAAACCAAACAGAGGAGCTGCTCACGGCAACAATTGGCCAAAGCAGCAGAAGTTCTTTGTGACATATGCACCGAGACCAAACTGAAGGCCCTCAAGTCCTGCCTCATGTGTCTGAGCTCCTACTGTGAGACTCACCTGGAGGTTCATCAGAAAATCAGCCTGACAAGACATCAGCTGATCGATCCAGTGGAGAACCTGGAGGACAGAATGTGTAAGAGACACGACAGACCTCTGGAGCTGTTCTGCAAGACCGACCAGATCTGTGTGTGTCAGTTCTGCACAGAATCTCAGCATAAGTCACATGTCTTCACTCCTTTGGTAGAAGAATATGAAGAAAAGAAGGCAGAGCTGGAGAAAACACAGGCTGAACTTCAGCAGATGATCCAGGACAGACAAGTGAAGATTGAGAAGATTAAACAGTCGGTGAGACTCGGTAAAGAAGACACAGAGAGGGAGATAGAAACCAGTGTTCAGCTCTTCACTGCTCTGATACAGTCTGTTGAGAGAGGCCTGACTCAGCTCATTGAGACCATAGAAGAGAAGCAGAAGAAGATGGAGAAAATAGCTGAGGGTTTCATCAGAGAACTGGAAGAAGAAATATCTGAGCTGATGAAGACAAGCACCGAGGTAGATCAGCTCTCACAAACTGAAGACCCCCTCCAGCTTATCCAAAGCCTCCCACACCTGGACACTGTTCCACCTCTGAAGGACTGGACAGAGGTCCACGTCCACTCATCGTATGAGGGGACTGTGAGGACGGCTGTGGCCCAGCTGGAGGAGACATTCAGTACAGAGGTGAAGAAGCTGGCTGAGGCTGAGCTGAAGAGGGTTCAACAGTTTGCAGTGGATGTGACTCTGGATCCTGACACTGCACATCCAAATCTCATCCTGTCTGACGACGGGAAACAAGTGAAGCTTGGCAGTTTAATGAAAAGTCTCCCAGACAACCCAGGGAGATTTTCTACATGTAGACGAGTCTTAGGAAAGCAAGGCTTCACTTCAAAATTTTACTATGAGGTTCAAGTTACAGGGAAGACTGACTGGACTCTAGGAGTAGCCAGAGAATCAATCAACAGAAAGGAGAAGATCATACACAGCCCAAAGTACGGATTCTGGACTGTGTGCTTGAGGAATGGAAATGAGTACAAAGCTCTCACTTACCTCTCTGTTCTTCTGTCTCTGAAGTCACAACCACAGATGGTGGGGGTGTTTGTGGATTATCATGGAGGTTTGGTCTCCTTTTATGACGCAGATACTGCATCTCATATCTACACCTTCACCGGGTGTAACTTCACAGAGAAACTCTACCCGTATTTCTATCCACGGCCTATAGATGGAGGCAAAAACTCTGCCCCGTTGGTCATTACCTCTGTCAATACAGTAACATGCTAGACTCAGTTTTCAAGTTGGTTTGGGGACTTTTCCGATAAAGTGAAGCCTGTTTGGGAATATTGGTGTGAGGTATTTGAAAAGGGATATTGGGAATTCTAAGTTTTAACTGGAATGTGCATGAAGTCAGGTTTTTGACCTAGGAAGTTTGAGGAACTTCACAAATACACTCTGAAAATTTGTAGATGGGGCTGTTTCATGCATTGATATTAATGAGAGCTGTAGTTATATAATGTCAATGAGCAATTTGTCTTAAGGTCAATGGAAAGAAGCAAAAAAAAAAAAAAAAAGCATTAAAAATTGTATATTCACTCACATAAATCAATAAATGACTGTAAAGCAAAAAAAAAAAAAAAAAGCCTATATTCAGTGTGAAAATGAAATGTCTGTTAATGTGTGTTGTTTTCTATACTTAATCTGTTGGATGGCTGACTCTTAATAAAACCTGTGAAAAGTATTTATGATCTTGGTCGTCCCTAGACATTTACATTCTCATATACACACACACACACACACACACACACACAAAACAGGAAATATGTGCACAGCCTTAAAAGACACAAAACACGAAACTAAATGGGTTCTTAAGGTTAAAGTCAGTATTTAGCGTGACCTCTGACCCCATGACTGGAAGCAGCAAAAACCATCAGAAACATCTGGCATGTCTTAATAAAACCTGGAATAAAAAGTCAGAAAGTGAGTGCTGAAAATTTCATATTGTCTGAACGAAAGGCTTAAAGACATGTTAAATGTAAACAGAAGATCACACTAAATGCGACCACTTTGGTTTATGGAAGCTGTTTTTTTCACTGAAACTTGTGTTTTTACCGCTGTACATACTTCAGTGTAGTATGATTACAGATGTGTATAAATATGAATAAAAAGAGGAATTTGGAAACAAAATTATTCCAACTGTATGGACAACAGTGTATATTTTAATAAAATAGATCATCTGCAAACAGAGGCCATTCAATCTGAGTATCCGACAGTAAAACATTCATCCAGACTAATATTAAAACTGCCTCTGTTTTGGGATGTTCAAAGCTCATCATGTTTGTATGACCTGATTTTCAGGTTTATTCTTTGTGTATCTGTTTCTTTCATTACAGACTTGATGAAAATCTCATAAGGAGTTAATCTTTACTTGTTGCTGTAATGGGTGGAGCCACATTGAAGAGACCATGAGGTTTCACTGTTGTTACAGGAAAATGAAACTTAAAACAACTGGCAGGAAGAGAAGAAGACACTTTACTATGAAGAGAACAGGAAAGTCAGACCATTAAAGACTTTCTCAACCATTTTACAAAATCTACAGGAAACTTTGATGAGTAGAATCCAAACAATAAAGGTGAAGATGATTTCAGTTTTATAAAACTAAAAGCTATAACTGAACCCTTTTGGATGTTGGCATTATGAAAATGTTTTTTGATCTAACACAGCAGGAGGAGCTTCACTGGAGGCAGATGGAGAGTGTTGCCGCCAGAATTTGAACGTGAAGACAAACAGAATCTAGTGTTTGTCTTCTGAGTCCGCTCTTTACCAAAAACACGAGAAAGACGCACATATACAGCAGAGGTGAGTACAGCTTATGATGTTTACTGATTTTAAACAGGAAGACAAAAAATTAAGCATCTTCTTTCTATTCAGAGGCTAATTATTTTTGTCAAATGTTACTTTTTCAGTAATGCTATTTGGACAAAACTATTAGGACACTTTAAATCTAGGTGTTTCATTCTTAACGGTTGATTGAGCCACAAAACAACATTGACTAGTGTTAGAATTTTATATTATGATCATGGCAGTAAAAGTTTTTATTTCATCTTTAGGGTTAATTTTGTTTACACTATCATCTTCGCTTCCAAAATTCGTCAGTTTTCACTTAATCTTACCCAAAGAGTATTTTTTGTCATTTTAGTTGTTATGAAACATCCTACATGGATATTTCTGAAATATATTTGGCACATTCTGAAGGTAACTCATTATCCTTAAGTAGCTGTCTGGTTTCTACAACTCACTCCTTTAAAATTAACAGTGATAATTAGTGACATGAAGCTTTTTATTATAATATTCCAAATTAACAGGAATGGAGAGTCCTCAAGCTGTAGGTGTGATGTATCCCACAATTTTGTTTCTCAATATAGAGTATAATTGTTGAGCCAAAGAAGATTCACTCTGATTTTAATGTGTTTAATGTGTGCCATATAGAAAATAATTCTATATGTATGAATGTGATAGGTGATGGTAAAGCGTCTCAATGCTGGATGCCTCTTGGTAAAAAAAACAAAAAACAAAAAAAAAAATAACAAGATATTATAGAAAGATGTAAAAGAAAAAATATTTGCTCTGAGTTTCTGTAAAATGATGACAAAGCATCATAGTGTACTGGAGAACCTGCTCCCTACTCGTATAAACAGCTCATTTTAAAGTAACACAAAAGCCATAATCAGGTGATTGTGGATCATAAAGCATAATTATACTCTATTTCTGCATTTATATCCCCCTAAATTTTAGGAGTGTAACAGTGTGGATAGGGGCCAGTTCTTTATGACAAGCATACTAGGGTTAGATGATGATGTTTTCTGTCCAAAAAGTGGGAAGGTTTAGGTCACAGGGATTTTCCTTTTCATGATTCAGATCTAACAAACACAAACTTGGACTCAAGGATGAACTGATTTGATTGTACGGGTCAAAGTTCAAGGCCACTGTGACCCAAACCATGTTCATGGTCTAACAAGAAAGCTATGAAAGTATCTGTCTGCTTTCAGTGCTACCACGTCATGCTGCATAATGTGTTCAAACATGTAAAACAAGTTGTGGCAACATCTCATTAAACATCTCATCTGCGTTGTCTTGTAGCCATGTCTTCTGCCAGGGATGTGCTCTCTGAGGATCAGTTTCTGTGTTCCATCTGCTTGGATGTGTTCACTGATCCAGTCACCATACCATGTGGACACAACTTCTGTAAGAACTGCATCGCACAGCACTGGGACATTAATGTTCAGAACCAATGTCCATTGTGCAATGAGGCCTTCAACACAAGACCTAAACTGCGGGTCAACACCTTCATCTCAGAGATGGCGGCTAAGTTCAGACAGTCAAACCTAAAGAAAACCAAACAGAGGAGCTGCTCACGGCAACAATTGGCCAAAGCAGCAGAAGTTCTTTGTGACATATGCACCGAGACCAAACTGAAGGCCCTCAAGTCCTGCCTCATGTGTCTGAGCTCCTACTGTGAGACTCACCTGGAGGTTCATCAGAAAATCAGCCTGACAAGACATCAGCTGATCGATCCAGTGGAGAACCTGGAGGACAGAATGTGTAAGAGACACGACAGACCTCTGGAGCTGTTCTGCAAGACCGACCAGATCTGTGTGTGTCAGTTCTGCACAGAATCTCAGCATAAGTCACATGTCTTCACTCCTTTGGTAGAAGAATATGAAGAAAAGAAGGCAGAGCTGGAGAAAACACAGGCTGAACTTCAGCAGATGATCCAGGACAGACAAGTGAAGATTGAGAAGATTAAACAGTCGGTGAGACTCGGTAAAGAAGACACAGAGAGGGAGATAGAAACCAGTGTTCAGCTCTTCACTGCTCTGATACAGTCTGTTGAGAGAGGCCTGACTCAGCTCATTGAGACCATAGAAGAGAAGCAGAAGAAGATGGAGAAAATAGCTGAGGGTTTCATCAGAGAACTGGAAGAAGAAATATCTGAGCTGATGAAGACAAGCACCGAGGTAGATCAGCTCTCACAAACTGAAGACCCCCTCCAGCTTATCCAAAGCCTCCCACACCTGGACACTGTTCCACCTCTGAAGGACTGGACAGAGGTCCACGTCCACTCATCGTATGAGGGGACTGTGAGGACGGCTGTGGCCCAGCTGGAGGAGACATTCAGTACAGAGGTGAAGAAGCTGGCTGAGGCTGAGCTGAAGAGGGTTCAACAGTTTGCAGTGGATGTGACTCTGGATCCTGACACTGCAAGTCCCTTTCTCATCCTGTCTGACGACGGGAAACGAGTGAAAAATAGTGATGTTAAAATCAATGTCCCAAACAGTCCTCTGAGATTTTCCTATTGTAATGGTGTTTTAGGAAAGCCAAGTATCATGTCAAGAGTTTATTTTGAAGTTGAGGTCAAAGGGAAGACAGAGTGGGATGTAGGCGTAGCTAAAGAGTCAATCAACCGAGATGGTAAAATCAGGTTATCCCCCAAAAGTGGCTTCTGGACGATCTGGTTGAGGAATGGAAATGAGTACAGAGCTCTTGCTGGCCCTGGTATTCGTCTCTCTCTGAAATCTCGACCTCATAAGGTGGGGGTGTTTGTGGATTATGACAGGGGCGTGGTTTCCTTTTATGATGCAGATACTGCTGATCTTATCTACTCCTTCACTGGCTGTAACTTCACAGAGAAACTCTACCCATACTTCAGTCCCTGTAATGCTGATGGTGGTAAGAATTTTGCCCCATTAACTATCATCAGTTAGTGTCAAGGAGATTAGTAAGTGTTTAGCTCCACCTGTTATCTAAAAGACCTGACTGTCAAATATGTCAAGTAAAAATCTGTGGCAGCCGTGTTTAAGAATAAGACTTAAAGTATCCCTTTATCTGCCTTATCCAACAACAAACTGAAGCAAGAAAGTAAATCATCACATTTCCAAGCTGAAAACTCTACTGTTAGTACTTCATAAAGAGTTACTATTCTCCAGGCTTGGCCACTTCTCCACTTTTTACTAAATGCACTTAATGCTCTGTCCTCAGTCCATGCCTAACCTTTCAGGTTTCATGAAAATTTGGGCAAAGTATGATTAATCAATGTGTTGTTGTAAGAGGGATTTCCTTCTATGGTGGAATTCTTTCATGTTTTTGTCTTTTTTTTAAATTTTTTTTATACTAATTCAAGGTGTCTTTAGGAATGACATGTTGATAAAAATGTTAACCCTCTTAAAAGCCTCTTTTGATAGAAAATGATCACTTTTGAGTGACTAATCTTATAAATGCATGGAAATAATTTGGGTAAAATGCATTTTCTCAGGTTTTCAGCAGTATCACATGTCTAATTTAGATGTTCAGAGGCTCTGTAATGAGAGTGAAAACAGTCATCTTTTATAACATTAATTCACCAATAAAACCCACGTAGTTTGACATGTGACAGTGGTTACAGATACTCGTTTTTACATTTAATGACAAATTTTGCATGGGAAAAAAAACACTTTTTCTTGATATAATAACCTTTGAATTAACTCTGAGCTTTTATGAACATGATCAGTAAATTAACCACTTGACCTGCTGAAAAACAAACATGAAGTGGAAAAAATAAAATCTAATTCTAATAACAAAACTTGTCTTGTTATCTGTGAGAATGAAAGGTGTAGATACTCTGCATTTAACTCATGGCTGGAATGAATACAAAAAGGCTGATACTTCTGCGTGTTCATTCTATGACGGCTATGATGTTATTCCATGGATGAGACAGAAGAAAAATTTTAGTCTCTGCATCAGTCCACTCTACTTTTACTACCAGTAATGTTGTAATGCTTTATGAGAATATCCAGGAATACACCATAAACAGCTAAACAGTCTTGTGAAAAGTCTGAAATAATCAGACAAGACGGTACGGATAGTGAAGGTCAGTTGGGTTTATTGTGTATTGCACCAGAACACTGATTATGACGTATATTTCTGAAAGGTAAATGATAGTCAAGTGGTTTAAAAAATAAAGTCCATGAAACAGTGAATATAACAATGACAAAAACAACGCTGCTGACAATGCAGAATTGGAAATGATTCCTCTGAAAAATGACCTCACTTCACATAATGTCTTGTTTACAGGAGATCAAAATCAACAGGGAAAATATCCTAGTAAGAAAAATCAAACGATGTACCCCTGAATCAATTACACGGGGATAAATATTACCAGGTGGAATTATTACTGTCCAGGCCAGGAGGCTCTGAGGTTGAGGAGAATCAAAACGTCACATGATGCTAAACAATAAACCCCCAACTCATTTAATGCAGACTCCGGTGAAGGATCCCCGCTTTTCCAGTCCCCCGTCTCTTCCTCCGACTCTTTCAGAAGGTCTCTCAGAAGAATAGCAGAACCAACATTGAGGCATAAAATGATGCATGCTTCTTTGACACTGTGGGAAAACAGCAGGTGGTGACAGTTATTATGCAGCTTGTCTTGAAATAGCTCTTACACATTTATCCAGATACTTGGAGTTCTGCTAATTAAAGTCTATTCCCATCCTCGCTGACTGTGACCCAGAAATAGATCATGTCCTAGTATCAGAGGATGATGCCGAGGGAGGAGGAAAGAGGAGGCAAAACCTCTACATGTGTTTACAGCCTTGTCCACTGATCTGATAGTACAGTTAAAGAACAGACAGGGTAACGTAGATGGAGGTTTAGCGTTAAATTTTAAAAAATGCATGATTTCAATATAGCACCAATGGAGGTCTATGTCACAGAGGTTCTACAGTCCTAAAAGGAGGTACTTTTTAATCTTGTGTGAGTAAAGTAAGAAGGTGTGCATGGCAGATCCTCCCTGTAGTAGTATCTACCAATATAAACCTGATTTGTGTCAAAGTGATCGGTGTAGCAGTGTTATGTTTACGTCCCAAGGAGGCAGAGGTTAAAAGTTATTCAACACCAACAATCACACTGAAAAATTCACATGGAAAATTTTTACAAAGACAGGTTTGTAGCTTTTTATCTGATTCCAGTGGGTGAGTCAAATGAGGCCCCGACTCTAGGCTTGTGTCACTGATGAGGAAATCATGTGACCAATGACAAACGAGGCCTCGGTTTACTCAGGATATGTCATTGGTTTATTCAGCGTGTCACTTTCTAACATAAGCGCTTCATATCTCACACCACACTGCGGGTTGTGTCGTTTGTAGTGAGTTGTCAGGTAGTTGGTGAGATAGTGAGTCAGCAAGTTAGTTAGTGAAATTAAAAAATAGAAGTAGC
>JAPQRP010000005.1:12547216-12559943 GCA_037367295.1 Apogon hyalosoma
TAATTCTGTTGAACCACAATTCAAAAGCAATGTCTGATTTTCATTGGTTAATTTTCATGGAATTTTTATTTATTATTTTTGTCAGATTTAAGTTATTTCTGTGACCATTGTGGGTTTTTCTTCCATTAACAGAGGGGTACCAACAGTTTTGACCACGTGTGTATATGTAAGTATATAGAAGTTGTAATTTATGGGAGTAGAATATGTACAGGAAATCACCTATACCTGACAATTACACACACAAAAAAATCTTATCAAAGTGTTTCATTGTATCCAGAGGGCTGTTATTAAAGGTGTACTGACACCAATGTTTTACATATGTGAACTTAACCTGACCCAAACACAATAAAAAGTTAAATACATCCACATAAAGAAAATTAAGAAAATCTTTTATTTTATAACTTATTTAGTTTTAGGGATCACAAAAAGCAGATGCATAACAACGTTAATATACACATATTTCACTTAACATAACCAAACCAAAATTTACCCCCAGAAAGTGCATAGGTTTGTCACCCTTAAGTGTAAATAATATTTTTAGAGATACATTTTAAATCATACTTTCCAGTGGAAATTAAACTGAGGTGCTGAGGATAGACACAAGACAAACACACTCTTTTATCAATAGAAACAGGTGGAAATTAGTTTTAAATTAGGCATCTGATATACAAAGAGAAAGATTAACCTTTATTTCCAATTTGGCTCATTAGGCTCCAGCAGGTGACATTTTTAATATACT
Source organism: Apogon hyalosoma (assembly GCA_037367295.1). Lineage (NCBI taxonomy): Eukaryota > Metazoa > Chordata > Actinopteri > Kurtiformes > Apogonidae > Apogon > Apogon hyalosoma. The sequence goes on from JAPQRP010000005.1 coordinate 12,547,956, forward strand.
GGGTCAAAAGTTGACTTCCTTCATTGGTGGTTTTTTTTTTTTTTTTTTTTTTTTTTTGGGGGGGGGCGCACATAGGCTAAAAGCAATGGGTTTATCAATCAAAACACATTATTTATATGAGGGAAGTAAGGAACATTCATATATTACTTGTCTTAAGGACTCCAATTATTTATGAACAGAACTCAACTTCTGACTTGGAGCAGGTGAACATTTACAGTGCACGGTTTCCCTACTGAGTTGGCACTTGTAAAACTTTCATACAGAAAGATTTCATTTAATATATTTGGTGACACTGTACCCTGCAGTTCTGAGCCGGTATTCTGAACTTTGGAGTGTTTCTGCCCCCTTGTGGTCAACGGTGTATTAAACAATCACATGATGAACCTCTGAGGCCATTTTGAATTTCTTATATGAAAACATAGCAGATAGGATTACAGTCTGTCCTCTTGTTTGCTGATGCTCCGAACACATACGATGAAACCCCACGACAGAAAGACCATCTTCACATTCCTCAGGCACTGTGGTAATCACACAAAATATAAATAGTGTGCAGAAACTTAAAAAACTGTTTCAGAAAACACTGGATTGTAAAATATTGTTCAGAATGTAAATAAAACATACCTGGAAGAAGGCAGTAAAGAAGTTACATATCTGATTCTGCAGAAAGAAAAACAAAAAATGTTGAGTTTTTAGTTCATTGGACTTTCTGTCATTGGAGAAACAGAAGTTATAGTAGTAGCTGTAATATGAAGTTAGAGTACTTCTATAACTAATATTAATACCAATATAACTAATAGTAATAACAGTGATGACAGTAGTACGATAGTAGTAAAGGAAGTAACAGTAGTATTATTATGAATATTATGATTATGACGATTCTACTGATTTAGACTTAGATCACTTTAGCAGTAGCAGCAAAATTAGTAATAACCATTGTAGCAGCTATAGTATTGTGACTATTAGTAGTGGGGTAGGTGTCAGTGAATTTCCCCTTGGGGATCAATAAAGTTCATATGTATCTGTATTACTGGTAGTAGTTGTAATATTATGATTATAATAACTGTTAAATCAGTTAATAATATCACAAATAATGGTAGTAACAGTAGAATTACTAGTATCAGCTTACATTTTAATAAGATTACAATTGTTATTAAGATTATTAACAGTAACAGTATAAGTAGTAATAGATTCAGAATTATGATGATTACTAGCACCAGTATTACTACTAGCATTAGGAATTATTAGGACTAGTTTAATGTCTGTGCTAGTGGTAGTGCCAGTAGTAGAAGGATTATTATTAACATTGGTGAGTAGAAAGAGTAGTGTTATGATTATTTTGGTTATGATGATTACAATTGTTATTTGCAGTAGTGGCAGTCTTAGGAGTAGTAGTATCTGTTTGTTACATACCATACATATCATCTACACGTCATGATCCTGACCCCTTGACCCAAACCATCCTTATAAATATAAGTTTAAAACTTAAAATTAGTTGAACCACAGACAAGAGTCATACCCCATACGTATGTCTTAGTCTTTCCCAGGTGCGTCACCCTGCAGGCGTACTCCTCTCCCTTGGTCGGGGTGAAGGGGACATGTTTGGTGAGATGGTAGAACCAGGTCTCCTCAAAGGCCAGGTCGGACTGCACGGCTCCAGGTATCTCTTTCCCACCTTTGATCAGCTCAATGGTAATCTCAGGAGGGTGGAAGCCATTAACATGACAGATGAGCATGTTCTCCTTGCCGTACTCTCCTGGTGTACGACTGTACACCTGAACCTTTGGTCCACCTTGAAACACAAAAGAAAAACACTCAAACATGTTTAGAATCAGTTGATAAATCATTATAATAATGTTGTAACAACTTTTGGATGATTAAAAACCTAATATAGATTTCAGTTTTAAATATAGTATAAAAACTGATATTCATCTAGTAATATTTTTACATTTCTACCAGTGCCAGACTGCAACTAAGAATTAAGAACCAAATACTGATCTAAGGTACAAATTTGAGCTCTGGTACTTTATTTGTACTGCTTTATACATGTTTGGGAGAAACATTCACTTTTATTTATAGAGTATCACTTTTTAGGTGACAAACTTCTGAAATAAGCCATTCCCCACTTTGACTTCTGCTACTGTCAATACATTTTGGGTTTGTCCTTTCACTTCAGTATGGTTTTGAATTCAGTCATTTTACTTGACACGTAGCATTTCTTACAGTTTTTTTTTTTTTTAACAATTTTTACTCAAGTAAAACTCTAGCATTTTCTTCCAAACTGTCTTCTACAATCTTTGTTCCCTTATTTGAATTAATATTCTATAGCAGGATGGTTAGTAACATTAATTCTCAGGGCACAAGTTATTAGTAAACTACCTTAACATTGGATAAGTGTCAGAAGTAGATATGGCTGAATTCAGATTTGGGTTTGTGTACAGCGGTCTACCAAACTGCCATGGCGTCACTGTTTTTTGTTTTTTTCATTTAAACATCGCTTAATGCCAAAACTACTTAACTTTAACACTTCCATCCTTCCACACCTGTAATCCTGTCTTTACCTATAAGGTGACGATGTATATTTGAGAAATGTCTGCTTTAGTTTCAGCTGAAATTGTACTATGAGCGTAAGGCCAGTTCTCTCCGAGCAGTAAAATCGCCATTTCACAATGTTTTAGTTTCGTTCATACATACGATCGTTTACTTACTTTCTTTGGCCACTGAACTCTGAAAATAGAGCACTCCAAACAGGACAGCGACGACAAACCCCCTCATGATTTCAAACACACGACAAAACACTTTCTAACGATGAAAAATGTTGTCTGTAAATATCAAAACGAAATTGTCCCGAGAACCAAAAACGAAACTAAACCTTACTCACGTTGGGCGCGCTCGTTATTGAATACTGGAACGAGCCGACGGTGGGCGGTGTTTATAAACTATTACAATACCTCCGGCAGCACGGCTGCCGGCAGACTCCTTCTGAAATAAAAAGCGCTCCCGCTGACAGAACGAACATGATCAGCCAATGAAAAATCAGATTGCACTGTTGCTAGGTGGAAATGACTCAGACATTTTGTTTGCTACGCAGTTCCTCTGTTCACTTCGATTAGAGCCAAGTTAGATCCAAATCAAAAAGAAAATAATTGATGTTTTTAGAATAAAGTCATAATATTTAGAGAAGAAAATAATAATGTGGTTTAATCCGTGCTGTCATTTGTTTATGGACAAAAATCATGTGGTGACATTAACGAAATGAAACTGATGATGATAATGCAGGGTAGTTTTAACAGCTATTATAAAATTAAGACTTTTTTTTTTTTTGACATATCCTGAACTTGTTCTTAAGATATTCATTAATTTAAGCAATTAATTTTCCGAAAAATATCAATTTTATTGATCTCTTGTGGAAAATTCCATATATCCTTGTGTATCTTTCTCTTTCAAAATAAATAGCTTTGAAATCAAATCTTTTGCCTCAGTTTGGGCTTAATGCTCCATCGGATGTTACTCCTTCACACTTAATTGTGGTTTTTTTATTGCATATTGCCACTTAACAGAAAAAAAAAGCCATATGAATGTCTTCATTGTAATGTTTTTTTTAAATTTGATTATAAACAGCCATCTTTTTATTGCCAGTATTATATAGAAATAACGATAAATGACAAAATATAATATTCATCTATATTTTAATTGTGAGATCACCATTTTGTTTTGGTATTGAAGATTTAAAAAAAGAAAGAAAATGTGTTATATTAATAAAGTCATGCTATTCTCCCTCCAAAAGTCTTTATGATCTACAAAAAAAAAGTATTCGTAGAATATATTTGTAAATCATAACATTGATGTAATATTTTGGGAAGGAAAACTTAAAATGTTAATACAAGTCATATTTGGAAAAATACAAAACATTATATGAAAAAGACATTGTATTACAAGAATGATGTTGAAATATAAAAAGAATATCAGAAATCAATTAGTTACATAAATATTTAATATTTTAAGTAACTTTCACGAAGTCACAAACAGTTGTAATTGTAGATTATCATAAAGTAGTGTAAAAGACAGATGACTGACCATAGGCTGAAAAAAATCATGATGTAATAGATTTTTGAGAAAGAATTAGTGAGAAGTTATAAAATTCCTTGAGTTTTACTTTTCTTAATTCACATAACATACAAATCCAAGTAGCTTACATTTTTTTTATTCTAGTATGTCAATTTTTCCACATTAAAAAAAAATTGTACAACAGAAAGTATTAAACTACAACCCCATCCCTTTAAATATTTTACAAATGAATGTTTGCAATCAGAAATCATAACAAGAGAGCATTTTTTAACAGGTATTTATTTAACTGAAGAAATACACACCTTATTTAAAGCCATTTCTTACTCAAATACAAAGTCATTTCTAAGACACAGTAGTATCCAATTTCCTCCATGTAGAAAAAAAGGAAAAAACATGAAGTCGTAAACCCAAAGAGAACAGGATTAACACATTTAATCAAATATATTACAAACAATCCACAACCCAGATCCATCCATTTTAAAGGTACAATGCGTAACACTTGCATGTGCTCAGCTGCTGGAATTTATTGGAGTTTGATTTGCTAATAGTAGTGGACACCAATTCTGAGCTAATGGTAACTAGCGTTCCGCACAGTAGCAGAAGAATTGAGAAACACAGAAGCTAGCATAGGTATCATTCTTAATTTCTGTGGAAAAAAACAGCCCAAGCACTCTCTATAGAAATCAATGTGCAGGCTCTTATCATCAATGCTGGCAGCCAGAAAACGCTCATCTATGATTGGTACATGAACATTTATTTCTTAATGTCACATATCATATCTTTAATATTATTGATGAAAATGTCCATTCTTTAAAGTTGTTTGCAGGACTAGAAAGTGAAAAAGCCGGTGCTAGACCATGATAGTGCTGATATGAGATGTGAAAAATGGAGGAAACCAAGCTTCCGGGGTGGTAACATTTACATGTTTGGCTCTGGAAAACAAGAAGGAAAAACATAAAAAGTCAGTTTTTACAGTAATCTTAGATATGGTTACATCATTTGGCATTTTGTAGTGGATAAAATCATATTTTGCAAAATAAATTTAACAAGATCATAGTATATAATATAAAATCAATACAAATACAAAACGCGCAATGTATCAAACCTAATTCACGTATTACGAAGCATACACAGATTATCACCTTTACAATACTTAGTCACTGAAACTTAATATTCCCTCAACATTTTATATAGTTCTACTTTCATTCTACTCCTGCTGATGTTTCATAGTATTTATTCAAGGGCTTTACATTACACACATAAAATCAAAACACTTGTTTCATAAACCCTTACTTACGGAGTTGTACTGAGAGTGACAGTAAGTTTTATATTTCGAAAATCAAGCCATAATATTTCTGGGGAAATGTCACAAAAAAAGTCTGAGTTTAAGAAGTGAAAAAAATATGTGAAAGTTAAAATGTTACAATAATAAAGTCGCAATATTATGAAGAAAAAGTCAGAGCTAACCCTCACAGCCAGAAGCGCAAAATGTAATTTATGCAACTGGGACAGATTAAGTTTAAGGGGAGAAAAAAAAATAAAAAAATCAGGTTGAAATGTCTACCTCACTATGTAGGGCACAGACAAGCATTATTGTCTTTTCCTCCATAATAAAAGTTAAAATATGTTAACTTATAAATGCAGAGGCACGGATTTTCAAAACAGAGGACAGCTTTCCATTGAACCTAGCAAAGCTCCTGTGTACTTTCAATGCCAACTTCAAACAATAGTTATTTCATTTCAGACCGATCACTCACTTTTTGTGCCCAATAATTGTTACATACCTGTTCCTTTTTATAGATATTACCTGCCTGCTGTTGATGTTTGCCTCAACAAAATATTCTTAACCAACAAATTTGTACTTAATTATGGCACCCGTACTGATGTAATTTACTCTGAGTTTCCCTTCCAAATTAACTCTACCATGTGCATTATGGGTAAATAGCTCTTCTGAGTAACCTGTTGCCTGGTCTTTGCAGATCATTACTCACCCCAGGAGTAGACTTTAGTTGGCATATTGTCATGGGTGACCTTGCAGGCGAATTTCTCTCCACTTTGGGGTATGAAGGTCACATGCTTGGTCAGATGGAAGTGCCAGTCAGATTCGAAGGCCAGGTCGGTCTGCACTGAGCTTGGGATTTCCTCGTCATTCTTTGTCAGCTCGATCCTGATGTTGGGAGGGTGGAATCCAGTCACTCGGCAGATCAGGGTGTTCTCCTTTCCATACTCTCCTGGGTTTCTGCTGTATACCTGAACCTTGGGTGGACCTATACGCAAAATAAGGAGGATGTTCAACTACCATGAACCAAACAGTCAGCAGGTAAAATAACAGCACACTGAAGCAAACGCAACAACGTTGAGCAGCAGTTTTCTGTACTGAGTCACGAGTCTATCGGGGAATTCCACCAAGTTAAAAATGAAAGCACTCGGTACAATTACAAACTTCAGGATTCAACGATACTGAACCGCAGAATTTTCAATGGTTGTTTCTACAACACAGTGTGCTGTACGTACTCATATAATTTATATATTTTCGTATAATTTTAAACGTGTATCAACATTCAACTTTCCAAATGTGTTCAGCTTATATTCTGGAGAACCACAGGTATTTACATCTTTTTACTTCCTTGTATTTTTTTTCCCATCAGTTTAAACAAAACCAAGCCACTAGAAAATGGCATCAAGGAATCAAATAGTAGTCAAAGTGTATTAACTGACATAAATAGCAATACAGTGGTATACAGATATACGGAAAGAAAAAAAAAACCAAAAAAAAAACCAAACCCAAAAACAAAAAACAGTACTTTACGTTAATTTTAAAATCAGAGATCTTTAATTAATAGTATCTTAGAATTTCAGTTTCAGATTTTTTTTAATGTATTTCTTCTGAATAAATAATGTAAATTCATCAGCCAAGAGAAAAATACTCATTTCTTACAATAGGTTCAATGCCATTTGGTTGATTAAGCTACACGCACCAAATTCTAATTAGTTATCATTACTAAGTTAGTTTCTGAATCAATGTCCCTGCTAAAATCTGACAGATTTGTTCGTAAGTTACATATATTATATTTGGCAAATATTATCGCTCAAACTTTCAGCAAAAAAATAATTTTGACTGAAATTAAACCGAAAGTTAGAATAAACATGAACTTGTTAGGATAAATCAACATTTCTTGTTATTAACAGTGATGTGCTTAACATCCGTGTGCTATTTACATTAAAATCATTAACAACCTGATTTGCATAGTACACAGATGCAAAACAGAGCTGATCACGTTCATTCTTGATCAGCTTTGTAAGTGACAGATGTAAGAGGTACACAAAGACACAACGCAAAAGGGAAAGCAACAAAACCAAAAGGAATGAAACATTAACGAAATCAAAGAAATAAAAAACTTTATTTACAAAAGCGCTACAAAAAATGATGACTCAGAATTATAACTATTATTAACAGCAATCATAGTAGTATAAATAGTATTAAATAATAACAAAACAAAAAAACATAACCTTAAGAAAAAAAAAAAATTAATTACAATGAATTGCCAAATAAGAACTGCAAAAAGCTCCAATCAGATTTCTTTTCCTTACTGGTTACTAGGTCATATGAAGTTTACATGGGTCAAAAGAATAAATAAATAAATAAATAAAAATACTCAACTACTTGAGACTACTCCAGACAAACAAGACACTTTAATGATGAAACAATTAGAGGTCAGTATTACATGAGTTGATCCTATTACATCACCAGTTCTACATATGCAAATTCAGTATACTAGTCACATACGTTTCCCACAGAAATGATTCATGGTATTATAATGAGTATTTAAGGTCAAAAACATAGAAATAATTGATAGTGTAGTTTTATGATGTGTCCACGTATCGCACTGTTGTCGCAGGCGCATTCACATCCATGTAGCTGATTATGGGAAATCGAAACTTAACCCGTCTTTGTTCAGGAGAATTCCATTTAATCAAAAACACCTCTTATTTAATATGTTTATCCTTAGTATTTTAACCCTGACACAAGGTTTTCGGGATTTCTGCGTTACTGCCGACCTGGTACGTAAGCGTATATGCATTAAATAAATACATAAATAAACAAACTCATGTGACGCAGTTTACTTTACAGACGAAATGAGTAAATGTCTCTTATTTTAACATTTCTTCGACATTATATGGCTAAGTTCTACGGTGTTATTTACATTTACAGTAACAGAAAGCAAGTTTTTGGTGGTACTTACTTGTTTTAGACTCCACTGAGGAGTACAGGATGGTCAGGAAGCCGAACAACAGCACGTACTTCATGTCGATGCTCTGATGTTCTCTGATAATCTTAAGAAATATTCAGCAGACACTCTCAGGTGCGTCCAAACCCGTCGGTAAGAAGCCTCTTCTAAAGTGAAAGTCCCGAGCAGACCGTGTACAAAACGCGCCACGCCACACCCACTACAGCATCATCAGCCAATCGTTAAATCTCGTCAGGCGGTTGCTAGGTGAAATACAACAAAATAGGTTTGGCTTTACACAATTAATGGATGGTGGAAACTCCCAGAAGTTCCACATCCAGGAGCTTTCTTTTCATAACAAAGACAAGAACTTAATGTCATTCTATACAGCAATGACAGGACTGATGTAATTCTATCAAACAATTTAGAGAGGCTACATAAATAAATAAATAAATAAATACAGAAATAAAAAGTTCAAGCCCAACTTTCTTCTTGTTCCCTTTTATTTGACCTTTTGTTTCACTGTTTCAGTGTAATCTGGCCCAGTTCTCAGACCATAACAAATAACAGGAGGAATAACATACAAGGAATAAAGTAAAAGAAAGGAATTTAGCAAAAACTTAATGATAATTCTTGCAACAAATGGAACCTGTGGAAACCAGTGCTGCCCAGATGAACAGAATGCAAGATAAACCAAAGCTACAAAGTAACATGATGTGGTTTCAAGGGAGAGCTAGACCCAGACTGACATAAATGATCCAAATAACCAAGAAAAAGAACAAAGTAATCAACAAAACCAGCACAAAGTCACACAATAATCAACAAAATGAACACAAATATGAAAATATTTGAGCTAAAAAAAATACAAATTTACAAAATTAGAAACAATTCAACCTGTAATGTGGATGTGAACATAAGACCTCATTCACATCATAAAGCAATTGTGAGTTGAGTTTACAGTAAATGGTTTCAGAGATTGTTTCCAAAACCATCGTGTGTTCTTTCTTTCTATTTTTGATTTTGACCCTCATAGTGTTGCTGTGAATCAATCATACAATATAAATGACAGTCACAAACAGGTTTTATAAATGATGACCACTGTTAAGGCTCACGTTCAGTTTACAGCCAAAGTTACCTGGTTACCTGTTACGTGGTAAGAAAATAAGCAGATACAGTCAGAAACAGAAAACAAACCAAACTGAAACTAAACCTGAGGTATGGTTCTTTGTCTTGATGTAACTGATTTTGAGACAAAATGAGACCACACCTTTCCAACCATATATACATTAAAAAATAAATAAATATTTATCCTTTCGTTTGATGAGATTCTGTTTGCATTTCACTTAATCACATCGAGAAATTCTCTGATAGAAAGTTGCCTGATTGTTAAAAACTGCACTTCCTGAGAGAAGAAGGGCAGGACCTGGTCTCACCTATCAGGCCAAGCTCAACCCTATAAGAGGATGGATCAAGTCCTGCTCCTGCCCTCCCTTTAGCCTAATAAGTGGATCAGCAGATGCATATTTGAGGACGTTGCACATTATTTGTAGTTATTTGATCAAATTTCCTTCACAGAAAGTTTGGAATTGTGTTGCAGTTGTAAGCTTTACATCATCTTGATCTGAAATAAGTGGAACGGTACTAAGACTGACATTGTGGAAGCCTGAGGTTAATTGATATTGGACCCAAAGCGCAGAGGTTTGAAGCAGAGTTGAACAGATATAATTGTCTATACAGGAAAAAAAAAAGTGCATGTGGTGAAGGTAGAGATCTGAAGGCTGTAGTGGAGTTGGGCTTCACAGGAGAAGTAACACAGAGACAAAGAGCAATGGGCTGGAGTTCATAACGGTAAGATACAAAGACGCCTGAATACAGCTGAATCTTCTGGCAGAGTGGTGGTGGATAGAACGGATGGCAGTGGGACATTGCAGCTTCAAACCCTGAACATCGAATCATTACTTCAAAGCTTACTTTTGTGTGGAAAATAAATAAATAAATAAATAAAAATCATGTGATATATGACGTCTAAAGCAGCAACTGCTTCATTTGTCAGAATGAATCACCTGAGTGGTTCACGGTCCAATCAGGTGATTCACCAGCACCGTTTCATCTCAGTTCAAACCGTGGACCCTTTTCTGTGTAAACTTTCTAACGATGCACGTGGCATCATGCGTACTATGTGAGTGAGTGTTTCCCAAAAACATTTAAAAAAGTATTTATCTCAGTAAAAATCCTTGAGTTGTCCCCATCCCACATAATCACCCTCTACCCAAGTTACACAAGCACACCCTACCTATGCCATATTTTCCCAGCTCTCCCATAACACAATACATATTCAACCATCTTTATTTGTGAATAGAATATCCAGTCTGCTCATCATATTAAAAAAAAATAAAAAATCAAACACACTTTAAACCTATGAGTGATGGATGCTTCAGAACAACATTTATTTTCTACAAATGTCAAGTTGTTTCTTCAATACTGTGTATTAAGAGGTCCGTGCATGAATGTAAGTAAACACTTCCTGTCACCCGTCTAACCGGTCCAATTTGATGGCAGCCTTGCACTTCACCAGGAGAGGTCACTGTAACTGACACTTCAAGTAATGAACCCATTTTCAAAGCAGCTGGTTCATCTGGTCCACTGCTTCTCAAAAGCTTCATGTGCCCATCACTAGTGGATAAATACAGTGGTGTATGAGGACAACTGGAGGTGGGTGTTGCTCATCATTACACCTCACACACCTGTAGGGAGAGAAAAAGAAAAGGAGGGGGAAGGAAAGAAAACAGAAATACAGAAAGCACAGCCCACCACCGAAATAAAATCATCAAACCCAATCAATCCCTGACCACTTCATGCCTGACCTTGTGCCAGTGCAGAAGCTGTAACTATCTCAATCTCAACCAGCCCATTACATCATCCTACATAGTTTTTACAAAATCCATAAATTGCAGTTTGAGGCATCCTCCCGTTAAAAACTGCTCCACATTGGGTACATCTTAGAGAACTGAGTGTAGAACATTCAGTTCAAAACCCAGAAAAGAGGTATTGGCTATGCTTTTAAGTTTAAAATAAGTGCAAGATAATTTCCAGCATATTCAAGTATATCAACATAATTTTCAGCTACAAAAACAATAGCTTGATTTATTTTTTTTTTTTTGAGCTGGTAGAGGTCAGTGTTGTTTAAGTGAAAACAGGGTATGCTGTATGATTTCATTTTCTATCCAACCCTAACCCGAACTGTGAAAAGAAGCAAAAGTCAAAGGTATTGTAATCTTTAACATCAATATATGTAGAGAAGAAGCAACAAAAGACATGTCTTTAAATTAAGACACTTTAACATTAATAATAATAATAAATTAATAATAATTATACTGGGATCTTACACATTTTTTAGTGTTTGGTTTGGTACCCATGTATCAGTTACCAGAGAAGGAGGAGAGAAGTAAAAACCTACATTACTGTGAGCTGATAACTATAATAACACACTTTAATACCATAGTATTATAGTTCATGTCTTAATGCTGAGGCATTTTTATACCCATGCAAAGATGAAAAAAAGGTATTTGCTAAGATCCATAAAGACCAGTGATTTTCAACCACTGTGCTATGAGAGATTGTTGTCGTGGAAACCATTTTCAGTGAGGAAATGATGACAGCGATAAGGTTGTTAATTCTACAATTATTTATTACT
>JAPQRP010000005.1:12560806-12577165 GCA_037367295.1 Apogon hyalosoma
TCACACATTCAATGCAATGCTAACCTAACACTCCTTATGGCTGTGAAACTGTTCATTAAAGTGCGTCCTGTTGTTTCACCTAGGGGACCACTGGCTCGGGCTAAAGAAGGTTTTCCTTCTGACTAAGAACAAAAAATGGACCATGAGGGTCGACCTGTGGGACCATGAAGGTGGAAGTGCCTTTGCAGAGTACAGCAACTTTAAACTGGGCAATGAGAGAACGGCTTTCAAACTACAAGTCGGGAAATACAAAGGAACTGCAGGTACTGTTTATTAGAGCTTACTTTCCCTCCTTTATATTTGAATACATATAAAAATGTTTCAACATTTTCAAATTAATAATGGTAGTGTCATAATATTACTGTATGAAAGTGTGTTATTATTATGGCTATCAGCAGACAATAATGGAGGTTTTTCCTCTCCTTCTCTGGTAACTGATTTTGGGGGCAGCCGTGGCCTAGATGGCTGGAGAGTCGGCTGAAGGGTCACTGGTTCGATTCCCTGGACGGGCGGAGAGTTGTTGGCTAATGTGCCCTTGAGCAAGGCACTTAAACAACCCCCCCCCTTTTTTTTTTTTTTGCTCCCCAGGTGCCTGATATGGCAAGCCCACTGCTCCTAGCATGCAGTGTGTGTGATGCATAATCTAGCAAAAGTTAAAGGCAGAAGACACTTTTCAGTGTATAGTGCATGTTTACGTCAATTACTGACAAAATAAAGATTCTATTCGATACAAAGGTACCAAATAAAACAGAACTAAATGTCATGTTAGAGCCCAGTATTACTAATGTGTCTTAATGTACAGACATGTCTCATATTGCTCTACTTTAATGTTGATGTTAGAGGTTACAATCCCTTTGGCTTTTGCTGTTTTCACAGTTGCAGTCAACAGAAAATGAAAACATGCAGCATACACGGTTTTCACTTTAACAACACTGCCCTCTAACCTCTAAAAAAATCTAATGAGTGGAAACAGTTTTCATTGGTCTATTTGAGTAAGCAGATTTTTTTTTTTTGTTCTAAAATAGTTTCTCACCTGACACTGAAACAGTTTGTGACTCTGTTCAAAGGTGATGCCATCCGGGGCTCACGCAGTGGAATGGATCAGAATGGTTTCGGCTTCAGCACCCTTGATCGCGACAATGACGGCTGCACACCATGCATCTTTGGAGACATTGCTGTGAATAAATGTGCCTCCTCAAACGGCGGAGGGTGGTGGTACAGCAGCTGTGGCTCTGCCAGTCTGAACGGGGACTGGCACGCTACTGGTGACCACCTGGGCTGGGTGTCAGGCCTTCACTGGCACACCTGGAAAACGGGTGCCCCTTACTCTGCAAAGGCCACTAGAATGATGATCAAGCCCATGTAGAGTGGAAAAGCAACCTTACCAAACCTAATTCTGATTTGACTTTTTCCTTGATAAGCATAACATTTACCAAGGCTTAAAATGTTACATTTGGACAGTTTCTCATTACACTAACCCTTGTAAGATCTTTTTTTTTTTACACTTATCTGTTATGCCATACTCTTGGGAGATCCTCTAGGCCTTGGTTTTCATAATATCCATGTTTGTCAACAGCTAAGATAAATCAGTTGTCTTTTGTAGCTGAAAATTATGTGGAGATTTTTGTATTTGCTGGAAATTTTCTTGTACTTGTTTTGAACTTGAAAGCATAAAATGTGGGAAATAAATGCAATGTTTAATATATAAAACTTTTTACTTCCCTAAACATGGTCATTTAACATTCAAGGCATTTCTGGTGTCATTAGCTTTTTATTTTTGACATTTTTACTACTTTAACCCTTAAATACCCAAATTGTCAAGAGCAATAAAAAGTATTGCTCTAAAACTTTTGAACTAATAATCCTGTCAATACATTTAAATTCAGCTAAAATGCATTTTCTCAGCCTTTCATCACATGATACATTTGGACATACAGAGGCTCCATAATGAACATGGAAATGCCATCATCTTCTGCAACAGTGATTCACCACTAAAACCCACAGTTTGACAAATGGAGGTTGATGTAGGTACATGTTTTTATATAAACTTAATTATACAACTTCCTGAAAAAAGCATAATTTTTCCTTCAGTTTTATTTATTTTGACCTAAAACCCTTTAAATTTTACTCAGCTTTTATAAACAGTTTTAAAAAGTTTTCGGACACCCTTAATAGTACACAAACTCAAATATTATCAGGAAATATTTGCAGAAATTTTTTTTTTAGTGTTTCTAAAAGTATGGCTGCATCAGACACAAACACATACAAATTTTTTTTTTTTAATAAAAAATAAAATTCTTGACAGTTTCAACACGTCATGTCCTGGATGTGTTTCATTATCTTGCCAAAACATCCTGTTTTGACCCCAGTAGAACCATAAGTACAGAGGGGAGCGTGTGGATTTGGAAAATGGAACAATACTTGGCAGAGTTCAATGACTTGAGTTATTCTTAATGCAATATATCACAAATGCATGGGGTGTCCAAAAACTTTTTTCCACCGCAGTAAATCACTTTGGTGAGGCTTGTGATTTGATTTCCTTGAAGTACACATGTTCAGAGTTTGCAGAGATGTTTCATTGTTTAACCTGACATAGAAAATATAAAATCTATTCATTTTATAAATTAATCTGAACTGACAGATTTTTTTGGAAGTATAAATGTCCAGTTACAGGTGCACTTAAATAATTACACTTCAGATATACTATGGTAAACTACTGTAAACACATTGTACTTTTTACCCAAGTCAGTATGACTCTTAACTTCATGCTTAAAAAAACAATAACCTATGCTCATTTAACTGAGGTTGAAAATAGAATATAAACATACAGTAATTTCGTTTTGACTGCTGCATCAAAATGCATCATAAGATGTAAACTTTGCACATGTGCTCCAATCTTAAAGGCTCCTGTTCGGCAAACACATCTAACTACCTCTTTTAGGACATATATAGGACAAGACGACATTAATCATGTTTTTTATAATAGGAGGTTGTGGGTGGAGGTTGTGGGGCAGGTGATGGGCCAGGGTCATCTCCCAGGCGTCCACCAGGTGGACATTGATTCCTTTGAATACTGCCCTGAGCACCTTGTCCCGCTGTAGTGAGTACCAGTCACTGTTGGAAAAACTCCCAAGAAGTGTCAGATCTTTGAGGTTTGCGGTGCGGATAATGATCAGTGTACCCGGAGCTCTGTTCAGCAGGCGCATCACTGCTCTGCGAATGGTCTGCAGCCGCCGGATGTAAATATCAATAGGAAAATTGCCAAAATGAGCCCAGATGCCAATAACTACAACAGTATTGCTTCCTCCAACCACATCATCTAGCTCATTGGCAATGTAATGCAGCTGGCTGGTTTGTACGTTAAGAATACGGATAGGAGGCCCATGACAGCGGAAAGTCACCATGATGTTGTTTGGATAGTCTAAGGCCATGAAAGGTCCAGGTTGCTTTAAACTGTGTAAATTAAACTCCTTCAGATCTATGAGAGGGAAGAGAAGTAGGACACATTAAAGCCATGTTTCCACGATGTGGTACCAGCTCGACTTGACTCAGCCTTTGTGCATTTCCATTTCGTAAAAAGTACCTGGAATCTGGTACCTGGTGCTATAGTCACAGAAAAAAAACTTATTAGATCACCCTTGTTTTCTTCAATTTCTTGTTCATTTTAATGCCTGGTACAACTAAGGGTATATTTGTTTGGACAATTATAATAACAAAAATAGCTCATAAGAGTTTAATTTCAGAGCTGATATCTATCCATTTTCCATGATTTTCAATGACGAGACAAATAAATAAATATATGTATGTGTGTGAATGTACATATATATATATAAATAGTCACTTCAGTTCTTACATCAATACCTATGGCATTGTACTGCCAAAAACAGTGCTTTTATTCATTCCATGTTTTCTGTCTTAGTCACATGATACACACAGGAATTAATACTTCATTGCATAACCATTGTTTTGATGACTTTTGATGGTCTTATAATTTTTTCTGTGACTATGTTTTTATCAAGTCCCAAAACGGGTGGAGATGCTAAAATGTGACGTATTACACTGTAGACCACTGATTGGTCAGAGAGTTGTCTCTGCATCATTGCGTCATCAATGCGCGGCCCGCCATTTTCACAAACCAGATTCGGGTTGTCAGTGTATTATGTGATATATGTATTACTTCTAATATATTGTGTGTATTGTGTTATATGTTAAATGTTTGATAATGATTGTAAATTAATAACTAAAGTGGAAAAAAAAAAAAAAAACAGATTTGGAAGTTGACCAGCATTTACCGGTGGGCTAAATACATCCACCATGACACCCCGCAAAATGACACCCTGGTCGGTCGAGGAGGTTCAGACATTTCTGTCCTTGGTGGCTGATGAACAGATTCAGTATGAGCTTGATGGGGAAATGAGTGAGTTTATCAGGAACTCTAGCAGATGACAGTGTGGCTACCCCAATGAGGACCAGGTACTGTAAAGACGGTACTATCCTGTAATGGAAACGGCCTCCAGGAATAGTACCTGGTACCCGAGTCGAGTCTAGTCGAGCCGGCGGAGGTGGAGAATCCCAGCTCCATAAAGTAAAAGTCCTGCCATGTATTTGTTCCAACCGTTCACTGAACCAGCCCAGCACAATGATGAGCACAATTCCTCATCCAAGTAGATGGGACAGTTAGTGGAAGACCCCCTGTGAGGTGAACAGGTAGAACCACAACAGGGCAGGACTTTGACTTTATGGAGCTGGGATTCTCCACCACCGTGAGCCGGTGTTTTACCAAGGTACGTATCCCTGCTCAGAGTTGTTTCCCCTTGGGAGCATAGTTTCTCATATATCATATATGTCCCCATGTTAAGTCATAATTATGAGATTAAAAAGTAGAAACTGTGAGATAAAAAGTAGAAATTATAAGAAATGCATAATTATGAGAAAGAAGGATAAATTAGAAGATAAAGTCATAATCATGAGATAAAAAGTCATAATTATGGTATAAAAAGTCTAAAGTATGCTCCCATGGCCAGGGGAAACAATTCTGAGCAGGGATACGTACCTTGGCACAACACCTGTTCCACATGGTGGAAACGCATCTTAAATTACAGACAACATCAAGCTGTTGGCATAAATCCTTATGTGTCTCTTACCTGGAAGTGCATCCCTGAGATGGTCAAACCACTGCCTGATGGTAGAGTCTCCATACAGGTGGATCACCTTGCCTTTCAGGCATTCAGTCATGGCAGAGGAGCTGTTGAACTGGTGGACTGTGGTGCCACCTAGAGCTTGCCACACATGCTGGTAGTAGTAGCCAAAGGGTCCAGGTGGTACAACACTGTTGTTCTTCTCATTGTTACCTAAGTAGAAGAAAAAGGTAAAACGGGCCTTTTATTTATTTGTGTGACTGACAAGTATAGGTCCCTCTCAGCTTACGTGCCAAGAGTGTGCAAAGCTGTCATCAAGCCAAAAGAATCGAAAATGTTAAACATACTCAGGTTTGTTTAACACATTTTGTGTCCTTCATATTGTAAGCTTTCATAATTCTAAATGTGCGCACATTTGAGTATATGTATGGACGAGCATATATGTATGTATTTGTATATAACAATAAATAATTGACTTAACATGGGGAAGGGGATGGACTAGAAAAGTTTTAACTTAGAATATGTACTGCATTTGTTATTTTCTATTTGTGTTGTTATAATTTTCTTTATTGACTGATTGATCAGTTGTTTGCTTGAGTTCTTCATTTTCCTACAAATTAAATTACAAATGAATGAAAAGACAGAAAAAATACTGAACAAGAAGTTGTATTCAAACTTTTAGGTTATATATGAATCGGACATCTACAGATTGATGGTGATGCATTTGAGATGAATTCCTTATCAACAAGCCACACAGACATTATGTTTTTAGGGCTCTTCAGTTTTTCATATCTTGTTGAATGAATGTGTAGGAAAGTAGCAGTCGATATGATCATGACTGTAACCGTATTGGTACATAAAAGCTCCATCTAAAAAGTTCTAAGATGCAGAATGTACAAGTTGAACCTAAACTCAAGTAAACAGTACCCTTCTTTTTTGTAGCAAAAGCAGCTGGTAGAAAGTAATTTTACCAACATCTTTTGGTTTGTCCTTAGTTTCTGGAGAATTGATGTAGCCCACTACTAACAGCTGGAGGCCATATCTGTGCTCCCAGTACACTTCTCTAAAACTGGCCTAAATACATCTTTTTAAAGAAAAAGTTTTCTAGGAGACTGAAAAATTGTCTTTGCATTATTCACAGCAGAATTACAAAAAAAAAAAAAAAAAAAAAAGCATTACCTTCCTTTTTTGGCAACACTAGGACACTGGGAGAACCTAGAGCCGGAATGGAGACCTTCATGTTGACACGACTGAGGAATAAACATTAATAAATATTAGTCTGTGACACCCTAAATACAAGAAAGAGTTTAAATATGAGGGGAAAAGCTTTAAAAACTCACATGAAAAATTTGCTATTTATATTAAGTATTATTTATGTCTGTCACTTTTTATTTGTAGTGAAAAAAGCAAAGCATCTCAGTTTTTTAGGCCTAGAAATAAAGTGTTCCAGTTATATGTCACTGCTCTGACTTCCACATTTTACTGTGGACATTAAATCAAAACCAAACAAAAACATGCATGTACTGTCTCACCTCTGGAACAGCTTTTTCTCATTTTTCCTGAGGTTTTCCTTGAATATACCACTGAAGTGGCTGATCCTGGCATCACAGCTCAGGTTTTTTGGCTTGAAGCAGAACCATGGCTCCCCTGTGTGGAGGTCGGTGTAGTTGCATATCGGCTGCTTGGTTGGTCTCAGGCAGATGTTGCAGGTTGTGGTTTCAGACACTGAGCCTGAACGGAAGACGCTTTGGAAATAAATCCTGTCTGGCTGCTCTCTGTTCAGCCTACGCAGGACTGTGACAGCCTCACTGGAATGAACCAGTGTCACCTGAGGGCGTCATTCAAACCACATTATTTGACTTATGTCTTTGCTTAGGGGAGTTAACAAAACTGATCACAGAATCCTTATTTGAATGAAAAAAAAATACAGTATCCAAACACACTACAGTTTCACTGTATCATTTTTACCTCAACTTTTGCACTTCCATTCCAGAGTAGAGGGAACACAGCTGAGTAAGATCCATTGAGGAGGTCCACCACCTGCCCGGCCACACCTGCACCAAGCTTTGGGTTGTGCAACCGAGCCACTATGAAGTCTCCCCCAGACGTCTTTGGATGGCCTTCAAAATCCTTCACTTGAATGATAATCTTCAGGCGATCTCCTACATGCCACTCCCCTCCTCCTGGAAGAATTGTGAAAGTGCTGTGGGCAGGATCACTGGTGTGCTTTAGAGTAAAATTAGCTGGAATCGGAGGAGTTTCAGGCCAAGTAACTGAGTTGAGAAGGTGCCGTTCTTCTGCTGCTTTTTCCAGAGATTCCTCCTCAGAATATGGTTGGAAGCTGCAGAAGTTAGATTGGAGGTCAGGAGGTAATTTACCTCCTGAGGAGGTTGTTTTTACGCCATAATGAAACTGGCAGGAGAGAGGCAAAGATTAAAGATTCAACTGTCAATATTCACTTTATTTGCACTTGATCATACATTTGAATGAAATGTGAAAGATGTGGCAAGACTGTTGTAGGGATAATAAATAACATACTCTCATAATAAAATATACTGCAAAACTGCAGAGTCACTGTAACTGCAAAATGGACAATCATCAGAAAGTTAAGTTTGTAAAAACACAATAAAGAAATATAACTCAGTCGATATATAAACTGAGTCTATCTTATTTTAAATTTTTAAAAAATTCTGTTCAGATTTGGCTAATTTTTTTTTTTTAACTTGCAATAAATTATATTTGGTGGTATGGTTGTGTTCTGGGATGTCCCTGCCCCCACCACACCCATACATGGAGAGCCTAAGACAAGAACACACCCTCCTACTTTCTCCTGTGATTACATTGTAGAAATCAGGGACAGAAAAATAAGACCCTGTGGGGAACAGAACAGAATATGGAACATTGAGAACAGTAGCATGACATGATTAAGGCAAATGTTGCATATCAAAGTCAGAAGCTGGGAAGGGGGTGGGTTGCAAAGGACACTTGCAGCCAGAACAGGAAGAGTAGGTCGCAAGAGTAGCTTAAGAGGGCGTTTAACCAATAGGAAGCTGTTATCTGTGAGCTTGACTGCCCGTCTGCTCAAACTACACAACACTCGGCTACTTCAAAAATCACTAAGAAACTCATTAGTAAGTTGCTTTTCCCAAAATCCCACTGATGCACACTCAACAGCCTCCACTTTTGTTTTGGTCTGTTATGATGCAACTGGCCAACTGTCAGTGTCTGTATTGCTAAAGCTCTAAATCCTTTATTAGTGCTCATACATTTCCATAAATATGATATAGTCACATTGTTGAACTGGGCACCATTGTGTCCATGTGCAATACATTTTAAATTGCTGCTGATTTTTGATATTGTGAAATACTAAGTCTGCACAAAGCTTTATCAGAGGCTCCCACCATGTTCAAGTGGGCTGGAGGACCAGACATCAGCCACACTATCAATCTGGAACAAGCTACCAATAGAAATCCACCCCTTCTGCTCATGTAGGTCCCACCCATCACGTTCAGTTGAACTTGAAAGCAAAACTTTTTGCTTTGCAAAAGATTTAGAGGTGCAAAACCTTTGGACTTACAAACAAAACCTTTAAAGTGGCAAAACATTTTGGCCTGCAAGCAGAAGTTTCAGATTTGAAATGGAAGAAAGTGAGAACACAATTGATTTTGTTAAGCTTAAAAATCTCGAAACCAGAATTTTTTTTTTTCCAAAACTTGATTTTTGCTTCAAAACTTGATTTTGTGTGTGTGTGTGTGTGTGTGTCCCCTTTGCTTGCATAATAAATATTCAATATTGTCTTCATAAAAGACAACCCACGCCTGAATATATTCCTACATAAAAAAAAATTTAAAAAATTAAGAATGACTGCACTATAGTTGTCCTGACTAACACAATTTATGATTACCTGAGCTCTAATGTTGTCCTAACACAATTTATGATTAACTGTGATCTCTAAAGCTAAAGTTCTTACCCCTGGGAGATCCGTGTCATGTAGCATTATGCTGCTGATGATGATGATAGACCCAACCAGTATGAGGAAGCTGATGCCATACTTTGAGCAGAAAATGCTCATCGTCCTTTGTTTCAAAACTCTGACCTTCATGATGAATGATTAGTGGGAATTTCTGGCTGCAGCATAAGGTACAACTGTATAGCACTGGAAAAAAACAAGGGTAACTGGTTATGTTTATATATTTATGTTGGAACCCTTGAATTAAGACCTAAACAAGCATCTACTTAAAGCATCTACCAATCTAAAATGTAAATTTAAACTTTTGAACCTGTAATTCTATTTGTATATTTAAATAATTCAAGTAAAATGCAGTTTCTCAGCTTTTCAGCCACATCAGATGTGTGTTTGGGCATTTTTTAACTCTGTAGTGAACATGGAAACACCCTCATGTTCTGTAACAATGATTCACCAATAATATCCCTGTAATTTGACAAATGGAGGTTGTTGAAAATGTGTTTTTATTTTTGATCAATGATATGTTTTCCTGAAAAAGTAATTTTTTATTTCAGTTTTTTCTAGTTTAATATAATAACCATTCCATTAACTTTCGGCTTTTAAGAATAGTAATACATTTAATAAACTAAAATTCTTGCTTCTCATTGAAAACTGTACAATGCAGAAGATAACATTGTCTGTAGAGAAAAAAATCATTTGGAAGTCACCCACAAAAATAGTTGTAGGTCTGTTTGAGGGGTAAAACGCCATTACCAGCGCACACTCTTTTGCAACTTGTCTCAGTTGGCATCATATCTCACACCAGTATTTTAATTTAAATATTTGTTTTTACTTATGTCTATTCACCATAAGTCAGATAAACATATTTGAAGAGAACATCCTGAACTGTCTTGTCTGTCTGGTTCACAGTAATGTTTATCCTCTTGTATCGGTTCAAGTAAGTTCTGTGCTGCAGGGTGGCTCGTTCTGCCTTTACAACAGCTAGTAGTATAAAGATCAACTGAAAAGTTCAAGAGGGAAAGAGAGCTGGAATCTTTATGAAACGTCTGTGGCTGTTTTCAAACTGGATTTTGTGCTTGTATGTTATTCAGCTGTACTTGTTTGTCGGGGCTGAATACATGGTTAATCCCATAAATCCCATACTTACATGGTGCTCATATAATGCTTTTTAAAGGTTGTTTTTTCTTTTTTGCATTGATAACTAATGACAGTTTTTTGCCAGATGCATGCACCAGCCACTGATACCTGTTACTCTGCAATTCACATACAAATCTAATTTCTCCCATAATCAGTGTTTAAGGTTATGAATTTACAACATAATACTTCTGCATAAACTAGTGATGTGCAGATCGATACTGAAATATCGATATTTCTATGTTTCATGTTAACACGTTGATGTAATGTGAATTAATATGCAAGTTTTCATTTTTATAATAGTTCTTAATAATTGAGCAATAATTACGCTCATGTCTTGTATTGTTTATGAAGTTATGATTTGAAATACTTTTTTTTTTTTTTTGATTTTCTAGACTTGAAGGGTATTTGTAGACAGTATCAGTATCGGATTGGAATCACCAATACCACCCTGAATTTTACTCGGTACTGGATCAGAGAGGAAATCCATGGTATCAAACATCACTAGCATAAACATTTGGTTAGTTGAGGTAGAGTCATTGTTTGCACCAACACAAGTGCACAGCAATCACCGTTTTCCTCTTGGTTGTGTTTTCTGCACGTATACCTACTACTTTGACTTCACGTGTATAATTAAGCTCTTGTTTTTTTCTTGCTTGGCTAAATCAGACACACAAAGCGCCGCACCAGATTTGTTTTTGAAATATGGCAATTAAAAAGTTTTAATAGGTCTTTGGTCACTATAGTCCCACCTCTAGCACCTGACATCTCAGTCCTCGGTTGTACTCTTGTTGTAGCTAGGCAAAGAGGTGGTGACACTCTAGAATTCTTTTTCTGGTTCTGACATTTGAGAGGACTGTACGGTGATGCAACCCTGGTGATACAAACTCTGAAGACAGTCTACGACAACAGATGCATCTGGAATTGAGAGAGGGACCCCTGTCACAGACACTGAAGGTGTATGTGCACTGTAGACCAAAGTTATGAAGGTGCTACTAATTTAAGACAAACAGTGTTGACAAAGCTTTGGAAACCATGTGTACAGTGAGTGAGTTCCAACACAAACCATTACATACACCTGATTGGAAGGAATCCCTAAAAAGCTAAATTTTGGATAGTTTCAAAGATCAGCTGAGAGGGTTTACAGAAGAACTCATCAATAATATAAACCAGCTTCTAATCCATCTTGATTGACACACCTTGCACCCGTATAATCCCAGTTCAAGTCGAAGTGCTCTGATTACCCCAATAATGGATAGACTTATGCAGGCTGGGCATGTTGCTCGGCTTTCCCAGAATCCCTCCTGCTCACAGATGACTTTAAAACTAGGCAGCCCCACTGCTGAGGCCTAAGCAGTCTGGCAGAGAACTATCACTACCGCAGGGGGTTTCTCAGCTATGTCCACCTGCCAGCCAATGGTCAGTTCAGATACCCCCAACCAAAGACATTATGTTGTTGGGCTGGACTTGCAGTAGGTCCTGGCGGGGTGGATTACACTGATTTACCTGAAGCAGAAGCCTGGGGAGTAGCCAGAGTCCTCTCAGTGTTAAGGGGTGGGGTGGGGGGGGTGGGTCCCTGTCAGAGTCTGTAATCTCCACTCCATTTCTACAGAATGCTCTTAGGGTATACCAGGTAGGATGCAGACATGTAGGGAACGTGGGACCTGAGGCAGATTATGGGTCTGTGTGGTATCAATGAAAAGGCCGTGGTGGAAACTGCAGACCCAGGACGAGAGGAATCTCCCAATCAAGAGGTGCGCAACTTAATTGGCGTAACCAATTGAACTTGACAAGACCAGACAGAGCAACAGGCCCTGCTGAGAAAGTGGGAGAAGGATGAGGATTTTGGTTGGATCAGTGTGGTAACATTAAAGAAATGTACCAACCACTACCACCACTGATATACAAACAGATCAAGACTCTGTTTGCTGACATAATGGAGAGGGATTTCATTCGAGAAAGTTGTAGTCCATGGCCTCATCTTACTAAAAAAAAAAAAAAAAAAAAAAAAAAAAAATATTGGTTGGCACCTCTGTGTAGATTATAGGAAATAATGCCGTTAAACACAAAGATGCCTTTACTATCCTTAGGATGGAAGAGACCTTGACCTGCCTAAAAAGGCCAAGTGGATATACTCTTGACCTTGCAAGGCGAACTGGATCCCAGGGTTTGAAAAAAGACTGCTTTCACCTCCACTTTGGGGTTGTTTGAGTTTAATGGGATGGCTTTTGGGCTCTTAACTGCTTATGCTACATTTCAGCGACTGATGCAGTTCTATCTAAGTGGTCAGCAACAGACTCCATCTTAGTATACTTAGATGATATAATAATATACTCACCTGATTTCTCCACTTACGGCATATGGAGAGAGTATTTCAGAGGTTTGGGTAGTGTGGGTTCAACCAGAGGGAACAGGAACACACCCTCAGAACCCCAATACAGGAAAAGAAGAAAAGAGCCAGGGCTGAAGGAGAAAGGGAAGGTTGACAAACGGATGCTGAGACACTGAACCCTAATAGACCCCAGCAGAAGGACAGACCAGACACAGGAGGCGTTTGAGTACCATGGGACACCAGAGAATGAGTTGCTGTAAGTGTAGTATTCTGTGTCGATGGCAACATTTTGTAGGATAAAGTAATGATGCGTCATTGCACTAGTTGGCTTCTCTCTTCTTTTGTGGTTGGTGTGATGCATGGTTGTACATTAGGGTGGTCCATGGGGCAATAAAATAAAAACTATTATAAATATACATTTTATTAAAACTCAGCTTCACAAGTTTAAATCTATTCTACGTCATGTAAGAAATCTAGAGTGTAAAAATGAAGCAGGTTGATGCTTATTTAGAGGTCACTCTAAGCCCAACAATTTCACTCCAGGCTCCAGTATAGTGGAAACTGTCCAAACAAGTACAGACTTCAATGAGATAGCAACTATTATCTTTGCTGCTAGTGATAAGTTGTTTTCATGTTGCTAAAACTGTGATTAGAAACACCACTTCTGTTTAATTAAATGGTCTTGCTGAGTCTGCTGACTGTAACAACAGAATGCACTACTGAAGATAGGAAGAGTTAATAACAAAGATGTTATGATTTGCACAACTCCTCTGACTTTGTGACCTTCATTTGTGTGTACATGGTTGCTCATCGCTGTGAGGCCAGATAGTATACGCATCCATTTTAAGGACTTGTGATACTTTTAATGGACATTTTAAGCAGGTTTTTGGTGTTTGAAACCCCTTGCTTTTATTCTATGACGCTACCCAGATTTTATAATTTGCTTCCTTATTTTAACCTAGTCCTTGTCAGTTTTTATAGTTGACTTTATTGATTGAGAAGAAAAACAAATTATTGCCATAATAATCTTTTTGCTTGAGTATTTGGACACTGCTCCCCTTGTTGAACCCAAACCCTTTCAGAATTGTAATCGTTTTATCAGGTTATATCAATGTCATTTTTATTATTTGTATTTAAGATGTCTTATGCTCTTAACCAAATATAGGTGGGGCTGTCACTGTTCCAGTTGCCCAAACAAGCCAGACATTGTTGAATAATAATACAGGCTATTGCTGGATCATTGCGCTTAGAAGTAGCAGTAGAACTTAATATTATACACTGTGACAGAAAAATACATTAAAACATAGTAATTTAAGTGAATTTAAAAAGTTTACAAAAGGGAGAAGTTGTTATTTCATGTTGTTTTCAATGTTTTGTACATATTAATTTGTTTGATAATGTACCATGGAGTACATTATTCATCCAGCAAAAAGTTTTGTTTTTTTTTTCAAACAGTAACTATACATTTATGTGTAGCTCTAATCAGTTGTGCCTGAATGTGGCACACAGTTGTTTGTTTTTTGTTTTAATCCCGGTCCTTATTTGGCAGCTATCAACCGAAGTTTTGAATATCTGAAAATTATGTCAAATGTATAACAAAAGAACAACTTTCCTCAGGTTTTGAAAGCTCTTAGTGCCATGTTTGTTATATTCTTTAATTTTACTTATAGTACTTGCTGTATTTCTTTTTTCTTTTTTTTTTTGACATATATTTATTTAAATTTTGAATGTTAGAATCACAGTACATAGATACAAAGTGAACATGGACATACAATATGAACTATAATAACCCTAGTCCCACTCCCCCAGCCCTGCATCTCATCTATCAAGGTTTACAAAGAAGACAAAGTAAATGCATAAAAAAACAAAAATGAAGAACATAAATATACATAAAGTAAAAAAAAAAAATAAATGAATAGTGCAATACCATTAAAATCTATACAGACAGCAGATCGACACTACTCAAGGGATTGTAGAGCCAGTATAGAGCATGGCATACAAGTATTACTGCAATACACCCAATGGCAGATATATTTAAAGCACAAAAAGTGCCTGGTTAATCAAACTAACATTGAGTGCCCTTACAGGATGTGTTAGGAGGTAGTTACAGGGTCAAGGGTATGTTTCAGAACAGTGTTTTTGAGAAACTTTAAGAAAAGGCCCCAAATTTGATAAATTTCACCAACCTTGTGTTTAAGACTATAAGTCAGCTTCTCTAATGCCAGACGTGAAGATAATTCTTTAAGCCAATGACCAATAGGAACACATGATATATTCTTCCAGTACATGGCTACTTGCTGTATTTCTCCTTGGATGTTTTTACATTCTAGTATCTGCCCTTGGTCAGATAATATTTCTTCCACCACAATCTGTGGATTTAAACTTTAAATATAATCATGTTTCAGCAGGTGTCTTACCTCAGCAGAAATGCATCTGGAGTGATGACAGTGGAGTCTCAGTGGGACCTTGTACAGATTTTCATGGGTGATTATTCCTTTTGCTTGACATGCAGTGATCTGAAAGCTGACAACTCTTCTGCTTCTCTCTTGTCCATGCCTAATCTTTTAAACCACTCCCATGTGCCATAAGTGTCTTTCTCCTGAAAGGTACGTTTGTTATATAGGCATAACTGTGACAATGTGCAGGAGGTATGAGCATTGAAAAAGAATTATTAAGAGAATCATAAATCAGTATTAAGGGTAAAAAGTTTCTTTGTTCCACAACTAAGATGTGAGAACTATTGTGCAGACCTCAGATGCCTCTCTATACAGCTTCAACACTTAAGTAGTTCAGCTACTTCTGTTCCCTTATTTTTGGATTTCCTCTATCATTTATCATTCACCTTGACCTTTTTTAGGTTTTTATTTTCCAGGTATACATTTGATAATCTGAAATAACATAGAGCCGGTGACACCAACAGACTTGACAAAATCATCAAGAAGGCTGGCATTGTAATTGGTCTCAGGCTGGACTTTTTTTTTTTTCAGTGTTGTTTTTATTGGAATCAAGGTTAAAAAAAAAAAAAAAAAAAAGCAACAGTAAAAAAAAAAAAAAAAAAATTTTGGTTTTTCCACATAACATATATACAATTCCCACCCCCCACTCTATAAAGTCCGCATAATAATATTAGTAGGTTTGACACTCATCGGGCATAAATAATTTTAAAAAAAAGAAAAAGAGAGAGGAGTTAGTCTGCTCACCAGATGTGAGAGTAAATGAGGTTGTGTTGGGCTGCGTAATGACACGTGTTGTCCCTCATGATCTAACTCAATACTCATGAGTTCATGAGTTATGAGGGAGGTTTTTTAGTGTGTTGATAAAGAACATTACTGGATTCCAGGTAGAGTAGTAGAGGTTTTTCGACCCCGTGAGTGTGTATTTAACCTTTTCAAGACTTAGATGGAACATGAGGTCACTCATCCATGGGGAGGTGCGAGGCGGTTTGAGGGATTTCTATTGCAAGAGAATCCTGTGACAAACAAGTAGAGTAGTGAATGCTATAATGTCTTTAAACTTATTGATAATCTGCTGGTCAGTTGGAGCTAATCCAGAAATAGCAGAATAGGCGTTAGGTTGCGTTAAGGTTCAGTGCCTGTGAGAGAATACTGAAAACTGTTGACCAGTAGTCAGAGAGGGAGGGACATGACCAAAACATGTGTGTTAGTGTAGCTGGAGAATTATGGCACCTGCTACAATTCTCATCCACACTGGAATACACTGCGTTCCAAATTATTATGCAAATTGTATTTAAGTGTCATAAAGATTAAATTTTGTGTTTTTCAGTTAAA
>JAPQRP010000005.1:12584735-12600085 GCA_037367295.1 Apogon hyalosoma
ATATATATTGTAGGGTTAAAAAAAATCGCAATTTTAGGTTTTATTTTCAATATCATGCAGCCCTAGTTCTGTGCATGTTTATGAATTATATTGTTGTAGAAAGAATACACCCAGTGTTAGTCATGTTGTCAGACTGTGATGTGGTTTGTGCCTTAGTCCTGCTGTGGTTCTGGTTTCGGCTCTGGGGTCTCTGGTTCTGCTTTTGGCCTTGGCCATGTACAGACATCAACATCCAGTCAACCTTTACCTGCTCTTCACATTTGTAAGGCTTTTTTTTTTTTTTTTTAATTCCCATGTTATTACATAGTTAACTGCTTTTCACCGAACTCCACTTAGAGATCATATTAAAAACATTATTCCTATATTTTGTGTAGTGTTTACAGTATCATTTTTACATTAGCTGCTCAGTACATGTTACTTTAGATGGATATTAAATAGTACTTCCTGTGTGTTGTTTGCAGACGCTGTTAGAAGCTGTCTCTGTGGCCACAGCTTGTAAGTATTTTCTAAAGTCCATCTTTTGTTTGATTTGGGTCCTTCATCAGACATCTGACTGCAGTTTTCATTTCACAGTGACCTTTTACGAATACTCTACTGTACTGCAAGCCTTGTTCCTCACCTGTGCTGTGTTTGCCGGACTCACAGCCTACACCTTCCAGTCCAAGAGAGACTTTAGCAAAATGGGAGCAGGGTGAGTATTTTCATTGTGGTTTCCACTTTCACAGCTGCCATTTGTATCACTGTCAGCCTCAAACAATCCTCTCTGTTCTGTTCTTCCAGCCTTTTTGCCTGCCTGTGGATCCTTATCATTGCAGGCTTCATGAGGGTGAGTCCAACTGTCCGATTTCGATCTGTCTGTGTCGTATGACAGGCAGAGAAAGAAAGATTCAGACTCTAAGAGTGAAAGAAAGACAGAAGGGCTTTGATTCAGTGGTCTCATTGAAATGAATGAGGAAGTGACCTCTCAGCAGCTGGAAGAGAAAGAAACAAAAAGTAAAATACACTGAGAATGAATGCATCAGTGAAAAAAAACAAAATGAAAACAAAGGCATGACAAAACTGAGACTAAGAGGTGACAACTGATCCATTCATCGTCATCTGATTTGATTGATTTAACCAGTCAGAACACATGCTCAGTATATTTCACAAGTCTCTACATAATAAGTGACTTCAATGGATTTAGTTGTTAGTGAGCTCCTCCACATTGTTTAATATCTAACATCTGTTCTATAACTTCAGGAAAAAACTAAAGTATTGATCAAGCCCAAAATAACTATTTTTTTGCTGTTATTTGAAAAAAAAAGTCAAAGCCGATTTATGCTTTACTTTATAAAGCTTTTCTTTGTCATATTTCATAGATTACTATTTATGTTTTACATTACTGATTAAAAAAATAAAAGATGAAAGAATCAGATAAGGTCCTCACAGCCTGTGAGTTCCCAAAAAAAGCCCTTCATTATGTCTGATGAAGGGCTGTGGCCCGAAACATCAGTACTTGTGGTGAATAAACATTTTTTGCGAGCTCAAAGGTTGTGAGGACCTTATCTGATTCTGTCATCCACTGTTTTTTTGGGATCCTGCACACCTTTCAGTATGGGATGTGTGTGTGTCATCACCTCTTTTCATAAAAAAATAAAAGAATAGTGTTTAGCTTTGTTTTTGACATTTTATAGATGAATCATCAGTTGAATATGTAACTAGAGATCTGGAAGCTGCATACCTGTAGTATTTCATTCAAGCACCAGGGGAATTACTCTACCTCCACTATTTTCATTTCAGTCACTCTAACAGATGTTGAACATAACTTTAGGAATCTGGTCTCTTTTTAGCCTTAGACACAAACTTTGTTTACTATGTGTTAAAATCTGTTTCCAAAGCTGGTGTGTGGTGCCCCCTTGTGCCAGTCTTTGTTACTGCCAAAATGAGACTTTCATGTCTCATTATTCTGTAGGGACAAGATAATATCTTGTGATAAGAAGATATAACCCTTTGGGACTTTACCAGGCTCCATGCTCAATAGTCCTCATTGGGATGCTTATTAGTCCACACTTCTGTGATCTCTCAGTGCTACAGTGGAGTGTTTATCACAATAACCAAAGATGGTAAAAATCTAGAAATAATTATTGAGCCAACACTGGCTAATATGTAATCCTAAAAATCACTAACATGTCACTACTATGATAGAATGTTAATTGTGAATCCCAAATGTTACCATTTAACAGAAATGATTCTGATATCACACATGGGTAATTTTAATAATGATGGTAGTGTTTCCTGTTGTGTGTGTTGTTTGTCCAGTTCTTCTTCAGCAGTGACAGCACAGAGTTGGTCATGGCTGGAGCTGGAGCGCTGATCTTCTGTGGCTTCATTATCTATGACACACACCTGCTGATGAAGCAGCTTTCTCCTGAGGAGCACATCCTGGCCTCCATCAACCTCTACCTGGACATTGTCAACCTCTTCCTACACATCCTCCGTGTCCTCGACTCGATGAAGAAACATTGAAACTATAATGCTGTTTTCGGCAAATCTGTATGTCAATCATTCCAGCCTCAGCCTTTGTGTGTATAAGCAACTGCACTGTTTGATTCTGTTTGTCCCAAGTTAAGGTGATTCATAACAGTGAAATCTTGTGCTAAAACCAAAATCACATTTGACAGCTTTTAAAGATTCTCTGTTTAAGAGTTTGGAAGTTTGTGATAGAATGCTTTTTGTTTGGAGTTGGTAGTTGGTTATCATTAGCACCATTTGTAAGTTAACAATAGCTGGGTTTGCGCATTGTTGCTGCAGTAGAAGAGCAAAAGAAAGGCACAGAAGAACTTAGGGGTGACCGTCAAGATGAAAAAAATTAAAAATCCCCCCACACCCTCTACACTGAAGCCAATGTGGACAGTTGTTACCTTAGAAATTAAGGTCACTAGCATTAACAAATGACTGCCAGTACAAACCTGACATCTGGCACATATTTTATATAAGCACACATGAATTTTGCATTTTGAACCGACTGAAACTTTGGGATTCTGCTAGCGAGAGCCTGCTTACTGACTAATCAACTTACCAGCATTAGAAAAAACAGCTTTGGGCTTGTCTACAGCATTACATAAATCCACATTTTAGGTCCTAATGGATATTTTCCTACGGTAATAAGACACAGCTCTGGAACATGAAAAGATGCCTGGTTTTACTATTTTATTTTTTTGAGGAACGTTTTTGTTAGATCTCCCAGATTTTAAACATTGAAGCTGCAAACAATGATGATCAGACTCTTGATCTGTAGACCTGGGCTCCTTTGAATTTTGTTCAAAGTAGTGAAATACATGGAAATACCTGCCACATTTGTTGTATTTAGGTGAAACTTCATTGTAGACTGAATTTATGAAATGTTCTAGGGGGCACTATTGAGTAATGTTGCCACACCCATGGCCAAGACCTATAAATATAAAAATGCTCTCCACTTCAGACTCAGTTTATCAACATTTTGTAAGTTTTAGACACTCATTAGTATTTGAAGTGTTAAGAAGTCAGTATTTCACTGTGTTCATGCATCTTGGCTTGTTCTTTACCAGCAGTCCATGTTGTTTTTGGCTGTTTTTAACTTCATGAAGTTAAACTGCAACAGCTTGACTTTATTTGATGCACTCTGAAAATCACATTCTAGGTTTTCAATGGGGTTTAGGTCTACAATTTAGGAATGGTCTCTTCATCTTTTCCAGACATATAGGTTCAAGTGTGTATGTTTAAGTATTTATGGTGGACAAATGAAGGGACTGAGTTTAACAATATGGATCATTTATGTTTATAGATGTTTTGACAACACAAGCTCCATGAAAACAGATGAATGCATATTTTACCAACAGTATGTACTTCCTATTGAATGCTTTCAGTCTTGGCAAAAATTGCTCTCTTTTGTTTCCTTAATGTTCTCCCCTTATGCCTTATCTTACAGTAATACAGTGACATTGGCTGAGTTTATTAATGTCTATGGGTGTATATATTTTTATTGTGTAAATGTAACAATGCACAGTTTCAGGGAGGGAGAACTTAACATTAAATATTAAAACCTAATTCTATTAAACAGAGAAATTTAAGACATCAGATTGAAGATAGAAGTAAATTTACTTGCTTTATGTTTTGGTCTTGAATGATGAAGTACACTGTGTTTGTTAAGAACTTTATGGCTCTGTAAACAGCTTTTGAAACGTGAATGTGACATGTCATGTTAAAATAAATATTTAAATATACATGGTGAGGTCTTTTAACTTCATTTCTGAAGCTTTTGAGAAAGTAATACTTATTGGAATTACTTTAGTCTTGTAGCCTTAATATTACAGATTTTTTTTATCCTCTTCTGTCAGCTGAGTTTAAGTATGAACACCAGACTTGGAGAATTCATCAGCTATTACACTTGAGTTTCATAGCTTTCTTTTTTTTTAAATTATTTTTTTAATCCACTGCAGAAGACATTCCATAAAAGAATAAACTGAAATTGTGTCTGCAGAGAAGAGCGTGGGACTTGTTATGCTAATAGTGTGTTTGGGTAAATGTAAAGAGGAGTTCAGTGACTGCTTTGTTGAAAGCAAGTGGGACACTTTCTGTCAAATCTTGATATGATGTATATGAACACAAATATTATTGCAAATTGTATTAAAATCAGTTATGCTCCGAAAATGTTGTAGGGTTTTTTTTTTTCCAACTGATACAATAATACATGATGACATCTCAAAAACCAGTGTGAATTGTAATGACACCTACTGGTGAAATTGCAGACTGCGACCAGTTGAGTATGCTCCATATTTCCTGAATATCACACCTGAGGTACTGTTCATAAAGATTTCTAGTGCAAAAAAAAAAAAAAATTGCTGTTATGAAAACATTCAGAGACCATTTCAAGAATTTTTGGCAAAGTCTAAGAATTTCCCCTTAAAGTGAACAATAGATCCTCATAAACATAAAAGGTATTCATAAAGTAGCACAAACCTTAAAAGAGATCCACAGGTGAAAAAAATGCACCTTCAAGAGGCTTAAGAGTTTCTTAAACAGTGGAGAAAATAAATAAAGACAAGAATGTTACTGCAGTCAATGAAAACTGACACTAAAACAAGCTAACAGCTCAAAAATAATTTTTTGAACTGACAGAAAAATGACAGTTTTTGCAACAACAAACTAAAGTGACCAAAGCAACACGAAGTAAAACAATACAGAATGTCAGGTAAATCAGCTTTGTTTTGGATTCTCATAAATATTTGTGGTTCATGGTGAACAGGAATAAAATAGTTTAGTCCAATATCCCTTTAATAAAGAGTAGCTTTATAAACCACTGATGTTTTGTACTTGTCTATCCAGCCCTTTTCATTATTATTCAGCTTTATCATTCAGCATTATTCAGTAATACTCAGCTTCTACACACAAGGCTTTCCTCATTATATCTGTAAACTAAAACTAACACTAAAAGTAAAGGACTCAATTACTCACTTTCTTAAATTAAACTCAAATTAAATGACTCGTGAACTTGTACAACAAAGTAAAATGAAAGCAGAAACAAAAACATCCTTAAAAAAGTACATAGAATAGCACAACGTCTCAATAGATACTAAATTCTGTTTGATTCACTGGTCAAGTGTCGATCATCACATGAGGACTTTTTTGGGATGATCAACCAAACTCATCTTTCAATAGAATGTGTTATAAATAGCCACAGGATTGAGATAAACGTCTCTGTTTTTTCCTGCTAAGAGTTGCTCTAAGAAGTCTCTTAAATCACTTTTAAGTTAGGGCTTAATTTCATTTCTCTGTGACTCTTGTTGTAAACTAATCTAGCACACACTGCAGCAAGAGCATTATAATGCTATGAGGATGAGTTCCCCCTCAGGTCAACCCTCCCCCACTAAGATCTACACATGTCTTGTCTTTCAGAGTTCATGAACTTAATCATGGCCTTAGCTATAATTCAGATTTTTTTCTTTTGATTTTTACTTCCTCAGAGTGCACTGTATTTTTGATAGGTGAGATAGTAACAAGGGTGTGAGATGACTTCAAAAACACACAATCAACCCAAAAAATCTTTTCATCATTTATAGTTCAAAATTCATTGCAAAAATATAAAATATAAATTGAATATCAGTAACATATAGTATTTTTTAATGTGTATTAAATATCTGCCTTATTTCAGTATGCAATTAACAAAATTAAAGGACACACATTTGTGTTGTAGGAATGACCCATATATTGCTGCACAATTTTTTGATGTTGCAAATGTTACAATAAGCACAAAAATTTCGGATAAATAATTATTTGTTGGGCAAATATTTCATTTTTACAGAAGTTAACGTTAAGTGTTTAGTTGTTAAAGCTCTTAATTTTATGAGAGCCTGGAATGGTATGACATTTACTTCATTATTTTACTGGTTTATGCTGTTCCAGTGTGTCCTCATAATTCAGTTTTTCTGATGGAATAATGTGACTCCGTTATTTTTAGGTTAATGTGTTACATTTTCCACTAAATCTGGATTTTTGCTTTGTGTTATACATGTAATCGTGAATGAAACGCTTTCAAAAATGATGTAAATAATTTGAAATATGTTGATAGTAGGGTAAAGAAAGCCTTCCGTGCTCCGTGGCTGTATTACTAGACTGCGTGAACACATCCACGGGTGGATTTGAACGCAGCCCGTTGATCCACTGCCACTTCACCTCTACGTCACTTCCGTTACACAGCCTTCTCCGAGAGTTTTGTCCAAGATGGCGTCAACGCAGTTAACGGATGAGGAGCTTTTCTCCGAACTAAAGCGTTTTGGTTTCACCCCAGGTCCGGTAACCGAAAACACTCGCCCAGTTTACCTTAAGAAACTGAAGAAGTTTCGTGAAGAGCAACAGCAGCGGGGCTCTAGACCAGGTAAAACCCGCAGCAGCGGCGCTTTCAACAGCACAATTGGCGGTAGCAACACGGCGGGATCCAGGCCAGCCAGCCATGACGTCACGCACCTGAGCTCTGGCAGGAGACCGGGCCGGAAGTCCTCCGTCCTCGGCTTCAGCTCCGACGAGTCTGACGCTGAAACACCACTGAAAAGAAAAGGCCTCAACCCCGGCAGCCGGGCAGGCCGAAGCCCTGGGTTTCATCAGCAACCAAATATAAGACTTACACCCTCTAGTGTGGCTCCGAGCAGCCAGTGTGACGCTGGAAGTACGCGGAGCAGCAACAATTCCTCTCCGGCTCCGGACGGACACAGAAGCGCCTCGCTGGGCTGGGGAGTACGTGCCAGATCCAGCGCTGAGGCGGAAGGGAGGGATTACGACGAATCCGGGGACGAGGACGATTTTGAAGGGGAACCAGAGAAGAAAACCCGGTCTTTAAATGGCAGCCGGGCATCACATTTGAACACTATCAAGCTAGCCGGGGATTACTCCGACTCGGACGAAGAGGAGGCTGGGGGCCTCGGTGTCGAAGACCAGAAACGGGGCAGGTTAGAGCCGAGACACAGCCAGCCCAAAGACCTGTTCCCTTCCCGCAGAGGAGACCGAGGGTCTCCGACGGTAGGAGCTACGAGAGCGGTTAACCCACGCAGTACAAACATGGTGGCAAGCCCGAGGGAGGAGGAGGAGGAGGGGGTTAAAAGAAGGGAGCTGGACCCGTCGGGAAGCTCACAGAGCCACAACTTTGCCAGGAAGTCCATCTACGTATCCCTCGCCGAAAACCACGGAGGGGAGACGGGCAAAAACAACCACGTCGACGGCGAGGAAGGAGCCTCCAGAAACAGCAGCACCAGTAGGTTCAGTATTGGACTGAGACCGCGCTTTTCCAACTACAGCAGCATGTCCCAGACCTACAGGGGGAACCACTCCAACCACACGGCCCCCAACCACTCATACAGCCCCACGGGGCTGAAGCACAGGCTGTCTGTCCCCGAGGAGGAGCTGCTCCAACAGTTCAAAAGGGAAGAGGTGGCCTCCTCCGGGAGCTTCAGCGCTCACTACCTGTCCATGTTCCTGCTCACGGCGGCCTGCCTCTTCTTTCTGCTGCTGGGCCTCATGTACCTGAGGATGAGGGGCTCTGGGTCCTCGGAGGTGGACGGAGTCAGTAAGTATCTGAGAAAACATGTATAATGCTAACAAACACCATCACACACCATATGCTACAAATCCCTCCCAAAATTATGGCCTGACTTTTTTTAGAGCTCATACCATTTGTTATGAAGCCTGATAACCAATATTTGTGAAACATTCAATATGCATTTGCAGTTAAGCATGAAAAATGTTGTCAAAAACAGCACAAAACTTCGTTAAGTTGTCTTCAAGTGGACCTGGGTCAGGTCAAGGGAACACTCACATCAATGAGAAAATTCAAAGTTTCTCTTATCCTATTCTGTATGCACTCATTTGTTGGCTTATTACTGTCATGTATAATACATGCTTGTATTCAAAATATTTGACTTGTTTTCTAGACACATTAGTTCTTGAATCATAACAAGAATTGTCACTATACCCATTGAAACAGTGTTACTTTAAATCTGTGTCAATAAGTCCAAACCTTTCCAATGTATTTTCCTCTATTTTGACATCAGTGTAGCTTAATATGTTATTTAACACATCATAGGCAACTTTAAGTGAATTTCCTTTGGGAACCGCATGTCAAGCACTTTGGCATAAACCTTGTCAAAATCAGTGACATTTTGATGAAACCCTGTTGCCAAGCCCATTTTAAAATGTTTTTGGTCAAAAATGTTATTTGATGCAATCATCATTCTTACTATGTTTAAGCACTCACAAATACCTACTGAAATGTGTAACACACATTGATATAGGTTATATATGTGCAAAGTTAGAGTCCGTTGAACACGAAACATGTAATCGTGTTACCACTTGACCTGACCCCAAATCAAATACAGAAGAATTTAGTAATATTTCAGCAGTAGTTGAGAGTTTTCACATGTAACAGGTGGAACTGTAAATAAGTACTTGTAAATAATATTCTTTGTGTTAAGGTATTGTTTGTGATGTGACTACAGAGAGAAGTGACTGCGTTAGTCTTCATGCCTTGTTTTTTTGTTGGCAGTTTTCTTGCAAATGTCTAGGGTAATTCACCTTCACCACAGAAAGTGTCATTGTGAGTCAGTATAAATGTGCAACTGTTGTTGCCAAGTTTCACCAAATTCAGCATTTCCCTAATATGCACCTCCTACTATGTTTATCTACTGACATGAGGAGCAAATTAGGTTACGGTACTCAAGATTATATTTTGGGCTGTTTATCTTATTACTATTCCTTACTGGGTTTTACTTTTTCAGTTGGGTTTGAGAAGTCTTTGTATATGTACAAATCAAAGGTGTATTATTTAATATAGATTCTGTGCTGATTCTGAACGGAAAGCTGCTAATTAACATATTGGCCTAAAAAGGTTCTGTCTTCCATGTAACTTCTACATTGTGCAGCCTGTTGTACACAGGGGCCAGTGCTGCATCATATGCTGTCCAGCTTGGACTTTCAGACAGTACAGTACAGTGGCAACATGGACTTTTACAAACTCTGTTTTTAGGTATTTGGAAGAGTTAACACGTTAGACTTGTTCCTGTCCACTTCTCTTACTACATCAATTATACACATTATCAAGCTATTCATGTTGTAATGAATACACATTGAATTAACACATTATTATGTTTTGATCTGTAAAGTGTCTGTGAATAAACCTAAAATTTTACATGATCAGTCAGAGCTCTTTTGACTGAAGTTTTAAACTCATAGTGTCCACTGCTGTTATGGAGGTGAATTAATCATGTAAAAGTCCCATAATGTTTGTTGTCTTTGCAGGCTATATTTTATTTACTTGTTTTACTTGTATTGCTTGATTTGTTCAAGTTTTGATGAGAATTTACCTCCATATCTGCCTCAGGGCAAATTGAAGACAACTTGTGAATTAGAATGTAATTTCATGTGGCATAGCTCTGGGATTGTGCAAGAATGGTGTGATTATGTGATGCTTCTTGCTTGGCAGAGCCCTACTTTAATTATCATTTTCAGCACAGACAGGGAAGAAACTAAAAAAAAAAAATCTGCACACCAACTGCTCTGACTACTGCCATTCTGTCCTTGCTAGATGTGTGCAGTAAAAGTCCTGAACAAATTTTGGCTCAGTGGACTTTGGTTGTGTTGTGGTACTTGGAATTAAACAAATATCTTTTTGGCAACTTGAAGGCTGCTGCTTTTGCATGTGGCAAATGGGCGTCTAAGTGAAATAGGAGTCGACAATAAACCTTGTCCAGGACAAGCTTAAAAACACGTCATGCAGGATAATCTAGAAACTTACTTGATCAATGGGGTTGATGGTAAAAAAGTAATTAAATACATGTTTTCTCCAAAGCTGATGATTGAAGTTTCTAAAGACTGAGTTATTTTTCACCCTTCTCATCTCTGAGAGGTGCATGTGCAGATGAATGGATATGACTATTCACTTTAGTCTTAATAACTGTTATTTGGTACTGCTAATCAATAAATTTGTGTTTGGACAAGGAAAAATTGATTTTGGTTAATTGACTCCCCATTTGGTTGACATGGCAACATGAAAATAAATGTTGAACTGTGTGAAATAAAAAATAAATGAGAAAAATAAAATCAAGCAACTATAATGAAGGTTAAATTTTAACTTGCAGGTTAGTCTAACTCACAGGATGTACTAGGGCTGCGCGATTAATCGATTTTAAATTGAAATCGGATATTTTAATTAGGACGATTTTTAAAAAGAGGAAATAGTCAGATTGATTTCATCTCTCTTGTGTCTCCAAGCCAGGCACCTATGAGCTACTGTAGGCTCCTCCTATCTGTGAAAGTGGTCTTTTATAAAAGTCTGTGTAATGACCATGGACTTTAAATCTGTGATGGGCCCGCAGTAGTGATACTAAAGTAAGCCGTGGTCCACGCTCGAATCCCCCAGTTCAAATGCATGGGGATCACTCCTCTTACGTTGTCCCACACGGATCCATACCGTACCGTCTTCTTCCGATCCAGGTCACGGGCGTAGCAGCCTCAGCAGAGTAGCCCAGCCAGCCTTCTCCCCAGCCACATCCACCAGCTCTGGGGGAATCCTGAGGCGTTCCCAGGCCAGCCCAGCGATATAATCCCTCCAGCGTGTCCTGCGTCGGTCTCTTCCACGCAAGAACCCCCCAATTTAAATAAAACCGCATGGGGATCATTCATATTACGTGGTCCACGCACACATGCATGACTGATGCCTGTCACTGACTTACATGGGTATAACCTCTGTGGGCCCATTACAGATTTGAAGTAGGGAGCAGTGCATTGGCTGCTCACGAGAACGACATGCAGACTTCTGTTGTCTTTTGTAGTTTTACTCAAAAAAAAAAAAAAAGAAATTGAAAATCGACTTTTTAGACAAAAAAATCTGGATTTTATTTTTGGCCCAAATCATGCAGCCCAAGGATGTACTGTAGGAATAAGTCATTTGGCAACTATCGCTATCAGCATTCTTCTTTTCTCTATTTTCATGTTACTGCTTTTAAAGTCCTCCTCAGTGTTTTAAAGAACAACAACCTCTGATCAGCAGCTACACCTTAAAAATAGTTTGACAAACCTGTCTTTTTAAACAACATATCCTTTAGCAGTGATTTCATTCCAGGGCTG
Source organism: Apogon hyalosoma (assembly GCA_037367295.1). Classification (NCBI taxonomy): domain Eukaryota; kingdom Metazoa; phylum Chordata; class Actinopteri; order Kurtiformes; family Apogonidae; genus Apogon; species Apogon hyalosoma. The sequence goes on from JAPQRP010000005.1 coordinate 12,596,364, forward strand.
AATTCTTTATGCAAATGTGTTTAACCACAACTTTTTCACTCAGGCTATTTTGCAAAGACAGTGTGGCTGCATCAACTAGGTGGCGCTTCAGATAAGTGTGGTATATTTAAATAAATACAGACCAGCCAGACAACCCAAAGTGTTGTTTTCTCTATTCCAGAATGACAGTGGTTGGGGCCTGGCCTGCTTCTAAACAAAGTCACTGTGAATCATGTTTAATCTCAGCTGCTTGGACTTGAGTTGGGTGCTGAACTTCAGCTTTAATAGCATCAACTGAATAACCTAAAAACTGTTGCTCATTGAACAAGGCCCTGTGTCATCTTTAGCAATGTTTCACTACAGAAGTATGGTGTTATTTTTGTGCCTTTATTCTGAGAGGGCAGGGGGACACTTTGAGTGCAGAAAAATATATGGAGCAAGCACGCATATTATATTTTGAGAAAAAATGAAACCTGAGTGAAAGAAAACTTGAGCAAACAAACAACTATTCTGTGTTCTGTAAATGGCTTTGCATGTTTGCCAAGATCAATATACACGTGCCAGCCACGGGTGCCCAACCCTGGTCCTCGAGAGCTACTATCCTGCATGTTTTAGATGTTTCCCTCTTCCAACACACCTGACAGTCAATATCAGGCTTCTGCAGAGCTTGATGAGTGGCTCATCATTTGAATCAGGTGTGTTGGAAGAGGGATACATCTAAAACATGCAGGATAGTAGCTCTGGAGGACCAGGGTTGGGCACCCCTGGCTGGCTTAGGGTTCTTCCTTGTGCAGGCAGCCCGCTGTACGCTCACTTGGGCGATTTCTCTAGTACTTGCTCAACTTCGCCTACATGCTCGCTTAAGGTGTGCACATCATTACATTTGTGCCACAATTGTCAACCAATCAGAAAATCTGGGAGAGATAAATTCTCATTGGCTGCTGCAGCTCCAGTTAGATTGCAGCAGGCTAACATTAATCATGAAACACCCAATGTAACAAGCTATAAGTAGAATATGTAACAGTGACATTAATCTAAACAATGCCCATTGGCAGCATTTTAATGTAATAGCTGTAGAAAATAATGATATTTACAATAAAATACTTACCAAAGATGTATTTTCATGTGACGTATTTCCCCACTGACAGTAAAAAGTTTCCATACACTTCTGGAATGCTGCAATCTAATTGGAGCTGCAGCAGCCATTGAGAATTTATCTCCCCCAAATTTTCTGATTGGTTGACAATTGTGGCACAAATATAATGGCGTGCACAGTTGGAGCGAGTAAGCAGGCCAAACTGAGCGAACGCAAGAGATCTCCTGAGCGAGCATGCAGTGGGCTGCCTGCACATGGAGAGTTTATGAGAGAGCTTAGAGTGAAACTGAATGAAAGGTGACACATGCATATTGATCTTAGCAAACATGCAAAGACATTTGCAGAGCACAGAATAGTTTCTTGTTTGCTCAACTTCAAGTTTTTTTGCTTGGGTTTTATTTTTCTGTGCTCAAAGTGTCCAACTGCCCTCTCAGAATAAAGGCATAAAAATAACACCATACAGATGCAGTAAATGTCAGTGCCAATGTGTGCAGCACCTATACTTTGTACATTTTCATTAATCCTTTAAGTGAGTGTATAAAAGTGAGCTCAAAAGGAAAACTAAAGATTTATATCTAATATACAAATTGGATATTGAAGCCAAGGTATGACTATTGAAAAATTTTAATGACAGCCCTTGGTCGAGTCTTTCTCCTGTTCAGAATTCCAGTGTTTTGTGTCATGTTTATGTCCTCCATGTTTGCTTTTTGACTTCATACTCATTTTCTGATTTCATGAAAAAAATGTAAAACAACATTCAGATGACAAAAACTGTTGTTGAAAAGAGTGTGATTTGAGAAGAATATGAAACACGTTTCTCTTGTAAAACACATATTGTAATATCGGTCATTTTGGGAATCCGTTCAAAAACTACAAATGAACTTATTGTAATATGTAGTGTAAAAGTGTGCTCTTACTGTGGCTGATTCTATTTCTAACTTTTGCATCATGCTTTAAATGTCTTTAGAAACAGCGATAGTAACACCAGTAGATGTTCTCTGCTTCAGGAGAAAAGACCAAAAGTAGCAAAACAAAATCATTTAATTGAAAGAAAATGTTAGTTTAAGCTTAGTTTTGTAAATCATATTTAAATTTTTTTCTTGTAGCTTTTTCTGTAAATCTAGACTGAAAATTTTAGCAAAGTAAAATAAAATTGTCTACATGTGACTTGATAAATGTAGCTCATAATACAATGATCAAGTATCCTGAAATACTCATTAGAATAATATCATTAATTTTCTGGTATATTTTGTGTTTGTTACCTCAGCAATTTCAGAGCTTTGGGTTTAGTAAGAGAGCAAAAAGGTGAATAAAACACGTGGATGCATTTGTCACGTTGAGATGTTAATTTTCATAGAAAAGTAGAACTGTAGGTAGTAGATTTTGCTGGTGAAACTGTAAAAGTGTTTTTAAACTTTAAAACCACCTTATTATATTACGTCATACATTAGAATGAATTTAGTGATGATGGTTTTGAAAGTAGCATCACATTAGAATTTTCCTTATATAAACGGATGTGGCTTTTGTCTGCAGTTATTGTGTGTTTTTACATTTACAGTATGTTTGTCTCTTCTGACAATTTCTCTTTTGATGCAGTTCGGAGTCACCCTTTTGGCAGCGAGTTCGACTCTTCTTATGTAAGTGTTTATTTTCATTTGCCCTCACCTTTCTCCAACACAGTTTGGTAAATACATTGAACATTGTTAGTGTCAAATGAGTGAAATTCGGTCTAGTGCAGTGTTTTATGGTACATAAAGTGAAGTACTGATGTCGTATGTATTTTGGATGTTGATGGATCATTTGCAGATTTTTCAAACTGCTGGTGGAACTTTTTAAATTATAATTATCATGTAGATTTCTTATTGTCTCTGATGCGTAATCCAGGACATCCTTGACACACTACTGAGTCTGTCTTTTTTCGCAGTCAGACATATGCACCTGGATACAACCTGAATTTATTAGATGTTTGACATGAATTTAAAGCTGGTGAAAAGGGAGTTGCACACATTCCTGCAGGTCAAAGTGGAATAGCTGAACAGCTTTAGTGTTACTTAGTAAGTCTGACATCGTGCATGCCATAATATAATCTTTGTCTGTAAACTTCTGTTTTATGGAGCTATCAGTTGATGTTCAGAAAATCATTAAATGCATTATCTGAAAGAGTGATCAGTGTAAATTGACATGATCAGTTTATTACTTGGTTTTGATTGTGGTACACAGAGCTCCATTTTGGAGACGTACACATCTGAATCTGTACTGTGTGTCCCATTAATTTACTGGCTGTCAATTATGTTTTTTAATGGGGGGCAATCTGGCGGAGCTTGTCGGTGAAAATCAGGCTTGTAATCATAGAACTTAGTGTACTGACGAACAATATACAAATAAACAACAATAAATTATATATAACATATATATTATAATGAATAAATAACAGCATCAGTAAGTGGGGGCAGCGCAACAAGTGGTATAATGAGAGAGAAGATGGTGAAATGAATGAAATCGGAAAAGTAAAGGCAGCTTACACTCCAACAGTATGTGTCGCTGCTGTTCCGAGAAAAGGCGTGTTGGATTGGACAAAAAGACAACAAAGAGACCGATCCAAGGAGAAAGCTTCATAGAAAATGAAAGTGGGCCGAGCGGTGAGCGT
>JAPQRP010000005.1:12600185-12624841 GCA_037367295.1 Apogon hyalosoma
GATTGGACAAAAAGACAACAAAGAGACCGATCAAAGGAGAAAGCTTCATAGAAAATGAAAGTGGGCCGAGCGGTGAGCGTCACGGCAAATCACATCGTTTGGTTTCACCGCCACAGCCCTGGTTCGTTCGGGTCAGGTTCATCTGACCCGGATTCATCAGATGAGCTGGGCTGTGGCGGTGAAACCACGCGCCATGACGCTCACCGCTCGGATCGGATCTGGATCAACTGGGAGCAGCAGAGCCTCTTCCTCAAATGCACCAGATCGAAAGGACGATGGACGACCAACCCCCCCAGAACAATAGAACCCAATATTCTGTGGGTCTTGAAAATCAGAGAAAATGCTCCAAAACACTGGCAGTATGGAGCTCTCTGCTCTGAAAATGGCTGGCCAATGGCAGCCAATGAGTTAAAATCTTAAGAGATTAATGAGTTTGTGGTTCCTGGATGTATAAATGGCTTCTGTTTACATTATTCATACATACATACATACATATAGACTGACATACTATAGAACATTATTTGTTCTCTCTCTTGTGCTCAGTTAGCCTACTGTGCTTTATCTTTGCAAATTTACCTGTTGTATGTTGACTCTTCTTCTTTGTTGGATGTGTTCAGAACAAGACAGAGAAGGACCTAATCCTGAAGCTGCTGCTGAACCTGCATGACCACCTGGCCCAGATCGCAGGTACTGTAATGTCTCTGATCCTGTAGCTGTCACTGCCATGTTGAAAAGCACCTCCGTGGTCCAGTTTTTCAGACTGGATTAAATCTTATAAACTGGTTGTTCAAAAGATTTAAGAGGGATTCTGAAATCTGGATTGAATTACATAATTCAGTGTTGATTTCGATCTGGATCAGGACTGTCCATTTCCCAGCAACAGGCTGGATTTACCTTGGATTTCAAGAACTAAACTTTAAGTTGTAAATATAATTCAGTTAGGAAAGTACTGACTGTGAAATTCTGGTCTGATACAAATTTTATTTTCTCTATTTGAGAAGCTCAAATTCAATCATATCAATTTATGGCTCACTGAGAGGAGTTAATGTATATTTTTGGGACTTAGAGCACAAAGCTAATTCATATCCAATACATGATTCTTAAAGGTTTGAATATTCACTGCTGCTACAGCTATGGCCTGATGTGGCCCAGTTCTGATGTCCACAGTGCATGCTAGGGATACTTGGGAGTACCGTTCGGTTTGCCCTCCACGGGACAATCCACCCTAGTGAACCACGGGATTTCGGTTCTGTAATTGATTTTGCATTGGTGGTGAAAGGCGAAATTTCGCCCTGCAAGTCTTTCTCTCTGCATGTGAGCATGCAGCATGGGGAAGCCCCACCCCTCAGTGAGAGACAGCGACAGAGAAGCAGCTTTAGACTCAACACACATCAGAGTCCTGCACGGGTCCACCACTTTTCCAAACCTGCATCTGCATACATTAGATCTACAACCCGACCCAACCCGCGATTGAACACATTGTCTCACTTTTATTCACTTTTAAGTATGCGCGGGTTCCCAACCAGGTACAGGATTCTGGCACACATACAATACCATGACACGCTACTACAAGAAAATGTGTTGGGTATATAATTGTGGCATTTTTATACCGCCATTTTCTTATACATCCCTATGCAGAACAGGAATTAATTTATTTTAAAAAGCCCCCTTTGGTCCTTATGTGTGCACGTGTGTGTTTTATACAACTGTATACAAGTAAAGGAATTAGAAAGGGTTCTATTGTTCAGCACAGAAAGGGTTATTTTATTCAGTACAGTCATAGAATTTGTTCCTACTGTGAAATTCAGTTTTTGTTGACAAGCAAAATAAAAATGTAATTTTGGGAGAAAAAAACCCCATTCTCTTTATGCACAAAACACAAACCAAAACCGAACCGAAAACTGTGGCACAAGAACCGAGGTATGGACCAAACCGTAGGATACCTGTACTGTCGCACCCCTAGTGCATGCAGTGTCCGTACCTCCACTAGCAAATATACCTCAGCTTTTTTTGTCTTTGGCTTTTAGGATTTCATAAAGTGTAGTGTATTCTGAAGTTTCAGAAGTACAACTTTACAGTTTTATGTGTTGATGAAGTCACTATAACAATGTGCGCCATTCTGCAGCTGTTAAGAACCTTAATGACTGTCATACTAAATGGCATATATTTTATATTAAAAGGTGTGTGAATTGGTTCTTGCTCAGGCAGAGCTTAGATTTAAAAAAAAAAAAAAAACAGCCTTTAGAAACGAGATTTTTGACTAATGCCTGCCCATAATATCAGTTTCTTATACTTTATCTTGTGCTTGCAGGTCAGCATGACTGTGGGAATCAGCACCATCCAAACAGGAGTCTGTCCATGGATGAAGCCTCTGCATATTTACTGGTACATTCTCCTAAAACTGCTCAGCTTGTTTTGTAAAATCTGACACAGACCTGCAAAGCCCAGATATTGGAATACTGAGTATCGTTCACCTTAATGTTGAAAGGATGTTTTTATTAATGCAGGACTATTTTCTGCTGTAGTAGGTGGATGTTACTTCATCTCAGTGCTGTGTAGTGTGATTTAGACACTTGTTTTTGTTGACTTGCATATATTTGGTTAATATAATATGAGCAGTAGACTTCACATATACTATAGTATAAATTATGTGTTATTTTCAGTGTGAGCAGGGTAAGGTGGGAGATGTAAAATTAACTAAAGTTTACTGAAATATTCCTCAGTTCACCCTTACAAGTAGATGATGATGTTGGTTGACATAAATCCAGAGTGAGTCTTGATTTCATTCCTGTGTGTTTTTCTTTTCAGGCTCAGAATCAGGACTTTGGAGACTTCATTCATACGTCTCTGGAGTGGATCATCAGGACTGGCCAGAATGTCGGAATAAGGTAAAAATAGATACGCTCTCAACATTTACAGTGAACATGGCCAGTTAAACTATTTACACGCGCGCGCACACACACACACACACACACACACACACTGAATAAACAGGGTTTTTCTTCTGTTGGTCACCATCCCACAACTGTGTGTGCATTTAGTCTCCCTCTTTCATTCAGCCACCTCCATGAGAAGGTCGCTGTCCTGAAATTTGGTCATATTCAAAGTCTGTTAAGTCTTTTTGTTGTTTAATTGCCAATTGATGTAATTTTAACTGATAAAGTTTTGCCAATACAGATGTCAGTGCTTCTATTTGTAATAAAATGTTCCATCTCTAGTATTGGCATGTCTTGCATATTTTAATCAGACAACGTGCTGGACAAAATGCCAGATTCAGCCTGTCCGAAAACATTATGCTTGTTATGCAACACTTACCAATTAAAGAATGTTGTCTTGTTCAGAATAACAGTGAAACAATAGTTTACATGTAAACGTGTGTGATGTTGATCAGTTCAGCTCCTAATTATGTGCAAACATCTCTTCTCATTCTGTGTTTGTAGGCTGACCGGGCAGGTAGCTGATGACCCAGTGACCGATGTGTCTGAGATCACACGGTTGGAGTCGACACATCCCAAGATGCCCTTCACATGCCGCTTCCGCAGAGCCTTCCTCACTGTGGTCAGCAGAGTCTTCCTCATTGCAGCTGGTAAGTGCCTGGAAAAACTGCTTGTTTGGATCTAAAACACAGTATTTAAGGCCTTGTCCACACTAATGCATGCAATTTTCTAAGGTGTATATTTCCCCCTTATTTTAAAAGAGTAATCTGTTCATATGACCTTTTGTTTTACAAAAATATTTTGTATACTCCAGTAAGTAAAAACAACTACAAACTGTTGTTTCAGATTTTTAAACCATGAAAACTGTTGATCAGCTCATATGCACTTACAGTATTTATCATAAATGTATTTTAGTTTTCACACTTTTGAAAACAGTTCAATTTCTTTTCAGTTTGTGAAATAATTTACCACCTGTAGTCTCAGTTTTAGTCAGTTTTGTAAACAGGAAATGACCCTAATATTCATTTTTGGTATCAAAATAATACAAAGAACCCAAAGTGTGAAATATGTCCAAATTGGCAACAGCAACATACTGTTAGTGTGTATAATATAATGTAATCTGTCACAAATATCTCACTGAGAATCACCTCCCCACACCTCACTACAGTATGAGGGCTGTAATGTTGAAACTGTAGTGGTTGGTTGGCTCTGTAGGAATTAGAAAGGAGCTTTCTTTTATTCATTACAGTTTTGTATTTCTAGTGATTCAGCTGTTGTTATATCATTTTTTAAATGTGTGTGCAGTAATTGGCTGTGTGTGGGGCGTCGTCTGCTACGTGAAGTACCGCTGGAGACGGGAGGAAGAGGAGACAAGGCAGATGTACGACATGGTGGAGAGGATCATTGGTAAGCAGCTGCTCCTGAGTTCACAGGATCAGTCCTTCACCTGAGGTGGTACACTGCTGTATCTGTCTGACTCTGACAGTAGGACATGACTTTAATCTGTTTGTTCAGACTGAAGCAAAGAGCAGATATGTGTCTGTTGGAAAAAAAACACTGAGAATGTGGTCTGTTTTTTTCAGTATGAAAATGCTAGTAGGTGGCAGCATGTGATAATGTTAATAATCCAGTAATATTTAAACTAAGTTATTTTTGAATTTAACAAAAAGTATTTTAGAGTGCTTTTGTTTACATTGCTTCTTATTAATGCTTCATAGTAACCAGCAATGATGAGGATCATGAGGGTGAAGGTTCTACAGTATGGTCTGTAGTTTTAAAGAGAATGTACATTGTTCACAGAGAGCGTCATATCACAAAAGAAAAACAGATAAGTTAAAATAGAACAGCAGAACTACCGGATCTATTGACAACATTTAATTCAGCTTGGTTTATTGAGAAATGAGCTCAGCCAATATTTAAAAATCTGTTCCAGGGGGAATCTGTTACAATTATGGACAACAGCACTTGTCATTTATTCCGGTAATATTTACCATAACATATAGAACCACTGATTAGCTACAGGCTCTACACTATTGCACATATTAGTGGCTGAAAGTCCATTATTCAAACAATAACCACAATTACAATGGTTTCACTCAGTGTCACACGTTCCTGTATGATAATGTTTCTATAAGCCTGCTAACACTAAAGTAATACTTTAAAGGTGTAAAGTGTTGTGACTTGTGAAAAGATCATTCCTCCACCTGTGTGTATGCTACATGACTGAGCTTCTTTCTTCTGTCTTATTGCTCAGATGTGTTGAGGAGCCACAGTGAAGCCTGCCAAGAGAACCAGGACCTGCAGCCCTACCTGCCCATCCCCCATGTCAGAGACTCCCTGGTCCAGCCTCAGGACCGGTAAGTCAAGCACACTGCATTGTTTAGCAGCTGCAGTCACATAGAAAACAGTTTAAAGTTGAAGTCGAACTGGCATTAAAGTTGACATTAACAGCATATCTGCTCTTTTAATAAACATCCTGTTGTGGCCTGTTGGAAGATCTGTCAAACACACGTCTAGGTCTATTATTTATTAAATGGCTGCTGAGCTACAGCACATAAACAGCACAGCATTTGGAAAGTGTGGATGGTGCATTTGTTTTAAGCTGTTTATATGAGTCCTGCAATGAAGATGCAGAGTTAAACATCGTAGTCAAAACAGTTGCAGTCATGGAAAGTGTAACCTAAACCCTTTATGGTTAATTTAAGTATTAAAACACCAGGACCTTAGGGGTGAAGAGGATTTCTTTTTGGTTCTGATGCTTACAGGAAGAAGATGGTGAAAGTTTGGGACCGGGCTGTGAACTTCATTTCAGCCAATGAATCCAGGGTCCGAACAGAAACCCAGCGGATTGGTGGGGCAGACTTCCTGGTCTGGAGGTGGATCCAGCCTTCGCTCAGCTGTGACAAGATCTCCTTGATGCCCTCCAAAGTCTGGCAGGGAAAAGGTAACACACAGTTTGTACAGTGTCAGCCTGTTCTACAGCCATTGTGTGCATTCTGAGCTTTTCCACATTAGACTAATGTTAGTGTTAAAAGGCCTGGTTGGTGTGAGGGTGTTCATACCAAATGAGAACTTTTTTTTTAGCAAACCAACAGAGATTTTATCTCTCCTTTTCAGCATTTCCTCTGGATCGCAGGAACTCCCCTCCCAACAGCCTGACTCCCTGTCTGAAGATCAGAAACATGTTCGACCCAGTCATGTGAGTATCCCTCTCTGATCAGCTCATACACTCGCTCTCTGGTGTCACTTCTGTGAGTAACCTTTGTTTGTGTTTCAGGGAGGTTGGGGAGAACTGGGATCTAGCCATCCACGAGGCGATCCTGGAAAAATGCAGCGACAACAACGGCATCGTCCACATCGCTGTTGACAAGAACTCCAGAGAGGTGTGCTTTGTGTCCACTACCACATGACTCCCTTCATGCTGTTGTCTGCAGTGATTTCACAGTTTACTTCTGATCTTTTCACAGGGCTGTGTCTACGTCAAGTGTCTCTCAGCAGAACACTCAGGGAAAGCCTTCAAAGCACTGCACGGCTCCTGGTTTGATGGTAAATGACTCAGAATAACACAACAATAACAACTTATTGGCTAGCTGCAAGTTAGAATTTTAAGGTACTTCAGTTGGTAGGTCACGAAAGGTAGATATAAGGTTTTTCTTCTGGCAACATTGTTGAATAAATCAAGATCAGATTAGATGTTGATTAATCAAGGTAGAGCCTCAATTTGCTCCAGTGTTTTCAGAGGTGTGCAGTCTCTAACTGTTCTTGGTGGAAAAATTTGGTAAAAAGGCATCGATAAATGAATCAGATTGAATAGCAGAATCAATAATTGCAAACTTTAACTTATTCACCATTCCTTTGTAGGGATGTAACAATAGCAGAAATTCAAGAAAGGTTATCTGTAAACAGAGCTATTGGCCGCTGACAGTGTCCTGTGTTTGGTTCCACAGGTAAGCTGGTGACCGTGAAGTATCTGCGTTTGGACCGGTATCACCAGCGCTTCCCTCAGGCCCAGGCCTGCAGCACACCGCTGAAGGCCTCCAGCATGCACATGAACACCACCTGCAGCACGAACACTACACCCCGCCTGCAGCACCGCGCCTCTGCCAACTCCTCAGGCTTCTCATGAGGGCACGATTCATGAGCGCTGTGCCCTGCACCCTCCAAATGCCTCGGCATCGGTCTGCTGCTGCTGCTTCTGCTGCTTCACCGCTTTTTATCAGGGGACACCTCAGTCACAGGAGAGTGTTCACGCTCAACTTTTTTCTTGTTTTTTTTTTTTTTTCCTGCAAGAGAAGCTGTTGAGCGGTGCAGTTTTTTTGTTTATAATATTTGTATTAGTAATGTCATGGATTGAACAAGGAAGCAATGTTCTTCTGGAATATTAAGAGACTTCAGGCCTCCTCCTCTTCCACAGTCAAACTGATGCCATCATGTGTCATTTTGACACCATACAGATGGCTGCATGTATCGGAGTATGCCTCTGTGTAAACTTTTCAATACACCACCTGAAGATGTTTGATGTACTCCCTGTTATTATTATGATTTTTTTTTTTTATTTAGTCAGCGAGAGGCCACATGCAGAGGGTGTGCTGTAAATACATGTGAATGGTGGCACAAGCTTTGTCAGATCGTTTGTATTAAAAGCAAAACATAAGCTCACGTTTTCTTGCTGCTCACTCGTCACTGCCGATTGTGCATTGTATCAGAAGAAACACTCCTTTAGAGGCTGCAACAGCAGTGAAACACAGATCAGCTGATGGAAAAGGATGGAGCTGATGTCCTGCCAAAACCTCATAAAACAAGTTATATTTGACAAATGTCTTAATTCACAAGTTTTCAAAACTTGATAGTGATGCGTTTTGTTTTCCAAACACAAAACATACCTATAAAGCTATCAGTTCAGTATGTATTTCTAATACATCATGTGTCAGAAACAAATGCAGCTTGTCTTAATTACCAGAAATATATCCTAGAAAGACAAACTATCAGGTGACTAAACTGTTCCACTGTGCTGATGCTTTTCTTACAAACATCCTGGGCATTTCATCCTTCAGCGGCAGGTGGCGCTTCTGAGGGACTTATGGTGTTGGTGTTAAATCATACCAAAAATTAGCTTAATGCAGGGGATACATTACTCAGTTTTCAGCCAAGTTGTGTGTTACATATATGATATTCATAGTTAAGCTAAAACACCAGAGCTGTTAAATGAAGCCACAGTGCCACCTGGTGTTATGGAGGACAAAATACTATGGAGTTCAGTGGAAATATTGTGCCAAAAGTCATGATATTCTTTTTTGCCTTTATATTTACTGAAACTAAAATATGACGCATAACATAATGTGATACCTAGTTGTAAAAAAGTTTTAATATTAAAAAACCTTTTCACAATGTAAAGTGGTACTAATATTTTTCTTTTTCCGACCTGGCAGTAATGTCTTTTATAAGTAAGTTTTTTGCTCTTGTACAAAATGCTATAGTTTCTGATGCATGATGTTTTACAGATGTTTTGTTTTTACTAGATATATTTTGTATTTGCTAAACAAAATGCATCAAATTGTCAGTTACATTTTGTGTAAAGCGTAAAATACACTGTTAATGACTCGCATGGCATTTGTTAAACATATCTTGTTTTTTTAATACGTCTTGGCAGAAAATGAGCTCCATACTAAAGCGCCACAGTGTGGGTGTTGAATTCACCTCTGTTTTCTGTTCACTGTTTTCTATATGCAGTCTCCCATTCCCCTCCATTGTCCTTTATTTTACTCTAACTCTCAAACAGCTCACTGAAATGCTGAGCGATATAACACAACATGTAACTCATCTGAAGCTTCTAGCCCAGTTATAATTCAATATACTCCAAAGTTACTGTATATTATCACTTATTATCTTTATTATTTCCTTCTGTCAAATTAAAGCATTTTCACTGTCGGTGTGTCCCATGTTCATTTAGGTTTCCAAACCTGTTTAGCATCTGGGTCCACATCAGTCCACTTTATTACCTGTGCTTGTTTCATTAAGACCGATGGGGAAAAATGAAATGACAGAAGTTGAAACCTGATTGTGTTGTCAGAGATAATTGATTCCCTTGTGTATCATTTCTGTTACTATGTCACATAGCAGTTGTCCAGCTCATATTCCAACCTCTTCCTCATTTCAGTATTTTTGCTCATTTGTTTTTACGTCATCTGTATCGTTACAAAAATGCAAAAGATCCAGGAATTGCCAGACATATTTTCATTATTATTGCAGTGATATAAGTATTTGCAGTGTGAAATTGTACAAATGATGCACACTTCAAAACCTGGTGCGACACTTTGGCAGCAGACGCCCCAACTGTGCCTTACATTTGTGCTTTTTAGTGGCACTGCATCACTGGAGAATGTACTGACTGGGTTGAAGAAATGTTAGAGGTTGACTTAGGCCTGCCATAGATGTAGTTTTCCTAAGACATGGTCTTGTAGCAGTTTCCTTTGATAATAAACCAAATACTCCTCTCTATTTATTACTTTTAAAAAGAATTCAGCCATGGTAATGTTCTGTCACTTTAATGTCAATAGAACTGTTACATATGTGTCATAACTTTTTCCTCCATCAAGGATCAACCTTCCAAACAATTGTCAGGATGTGTAACAACAAAATAAAGCTTTCAGAAAGAAGTCCATTGTTATTGCTGTGTTAAAGTATCACTGTAATCTATTTTTGTACGTCTCAGCTCAGACTGGCTGTATTTAGGGTGAATGTAAATGTTGGCTTGATGTGATGGCACTTCTTCTCCAGGCTTCTACTTCACCTTGAGATGCGTCTCAGTAGATGCATTCTTTTTCCTACAATGTATTTTATGTAAAGACTGTATATTGTTATAACTGTAATATGTACTATTATATGCAGCTTTGTTTCCATTGCATTGTATGTTTGGATTTCCCAGCTATCCCTAACCTGCGAGCCAGAAGGGGGAGGTGTACAATACTGCAGACGTTTAAAAAGATGCTTATGTTTTAATGTAATTAGTCAATTGTACAAACAGTTCAAATTAAAGGTTTATTAGGGGTTTTTAAGTCGTGTCTCTTGTGGTTTTCTGTCATTTTCACAATAAGCAGGGTGAATTCAGAAAATTGTTATAAAGTCCACATTTTTAGCGTCATTTACCTATACTGAAGCTTTGTTGTGTTCTCAGTTTTTTGTTTTTTTGTTTTTTCTTTCCAGTCATGATGTTCTCAAGAAGCAGCAGTGACCTCCACACCTGAGAAGGGAACCAGGTGAGGAAATGCCAAATCCTGCAGTTCTTCAAATTCTTCTTACTATTATTATGATTATTATTATGATTATTGTTATTATTATTATTATTATTATTATTATTGTCTTCCGGTTCCGGTTGCGTCATTACGTCAGGTGCCTGTTACGTGCCTCTGGGGCGGAAGCTGTACGTGCGCGGGGTCCTGTCCATAATAGGTGATGTGTGTCGGCCGTGTTGCTGGCAGTCCACCCGTTCACAGTGTCCCTGTGTCCGGCTGATGGGCACACCTCACACCGGTCCATTCTCGTCTTTCGCCTGGGTCTTCTCGGTCGGCGTCGCCCTCCTGTTGCTGTCCGTCTCCGGTACGTCAGTCTGTCAGTGTATTTTTAGACTGTGCTTATGGTGTAACAGACCGATATAGTGTCACGGGTCTTTTCTGTGTTAAAACAAGTAGCAACACAACCGTGAAATAACGGCAGAAAGCTCTCGAACATTTGAGTAAAGGAGGCAGAAGCTTCGTTATGTAACGTTATGTTTTGTTGGTGTTTATTTTGTGCTGGAATTGAAGGCGGACATACGTACAGTTGGTGTTCTGGAAAGTTTGTTTCCCTATGTATTTTTTATTTTATTTTATTTTTTTTAAATAACTGTCACTTCTGTTACGTCAGCTCCGAAGTCGGTGGCTATGCTAACAACAGCAACAACAAGCTAACAAATTATGTATCTAACATTTTACAAAATAGTATTAGATGTGACCTAAATGAATCTTCATGTTAGGACGTCCAGCAGCACCAATACTGTGTTTCAGCATGTCGAAGTACGGAGAAAAAAAACGACAAAAATAAACCAAAAAGTTATGATTATCACTATTATTACTGTCATTCTTCATTCATATGATTCATTTCCTGCTTTTCTGGGCTTAGGGGGTGACACTCAAGTCCTTATTATGAGCAGTACTTAAGCCAAATTAATGTCAGTAGCATCCAAACTAATTAAATGACTTTTCCTTGGTCTAATGGTTGTAGATTGTCCCCAGTGGAAAGACGCTGAAGTCATCTCACAATTCAGCAGCTAAAGCGAAACTCAAGTGCTGAGACAGATTCTGTTTTTACCCTCCTTGTAATTTTGTGAAAGCCTAGTAGGCGATTTAGGTAAAGGCTGAATGCTGTCTGAAGTCTACTTTTAAAACTGTACAAGGTTTATTGTATTTTAGAAGGGAGACACACGCACACACACACACACACACACACACCCACACACACTTGAACACACAGTTTTAGATTTGTAGACCTTTATTCTATTTGTAAAAAAAAAAAAAAAAAAAAAAACCAAAAAGGACGATTTCACTGTTTTGCTTTCCAAACCCCTACACTTCATCTGTATCAGCTCAGATCCAGAACAAAACTCCTACTCTTAAACCAGTCTAACTTGGACTACATTATCCTATAGAGCAGGGATGGCCAACCCTGATCCTGGAGAGCTACTGTCCTGCATGTTATAGATGTATCCCTCTTCCAACACACCGGATTCAAATGATAAGCCTATCATCAAGCTCTGCAGAAGACTGATAACGACCGTCTGGTGAGCTGGAAGAGGGAAGCATCTAAAACTTGCAGGATAGTGGCTCTCTGGGACCAGGGATGGCCACCCCTGCTATAGAGGCTTAAGATTATTTAATTTGATTTGTGCAACCTTTACTCTGTTTGTGAAAATGCCAAAAATGAAGATATCACTATCACATTAGTGCAAATCAAAAGTTTCTTTCTTTCTTTCTTTCTTTCTTTCTTTCTTTCTTTCTTTCTTTCTTTCTTTCTTTCTTTCTTTCTTTCTTTCTTTCAGTTTATGTGTTTAATGTTTTTGGATCTTTAATTTTTTTGAAAAATTTCTGTATATGCAAATTTGAAAATGTATCATGTTATTGGAAGAAGTCTGATAGAAATAATGTTTTGAATATGGATTAACTTACATTAAGTGATGACAGCTTTTTTCTTTTTTTTTTTTTTTTACAAATATGGAATGGATAATGGTTGAAAACAATGTGAAAATGAAAATAACAGTAGATCTTTCTGTATCTAGATCATTCTGTCATGTTGTCAATGTTAAGCTGCAGCTTCTGACTGACACCTAGTGGCAGCAGGAGACACAGCAGCTTTGTGTCAAGCTCTGTAAAAAAAACAAGCATATTCTGACCTGGTGTAATCATTTGTTCTACTGATGGACTTTCAAGTGTCTGCTTTACTCTTTACATAGCACTTTGTTTAGTACAATGGAGTAATAAGACCACAATTAGTGGAAAAAACATGACATTTCAAGAAGAAAATTAGAATATTATTATTTTTAATACAGTTGTTGAGATTCCCTGCCAAATCAAGTACATCAGGCTCATCATTTGCTGCTGTTTGTATAGTTTTGCTGCTGAACCAACAAGTTTACAATTATGTCAATAAAAAAACAAATATACCTGTAAGTAAATAAATAAAATGTTATGATGACATAATTTTAGTCTGCTTATGCTGTGACTTTTTCTCAAACTATTAGGACTCTCTTCTCAAAATTATAACTTAAGAGTTTTCTTGAAATTTTAAAACTCTATAAAACCGTATAGATATTACTACTTTATACAATTTTATTCTTCTAATGTAATTACTTTCTCTGTAACTATGAGATTTTTTTCCCCGCAGTGTGACTCTAACACTTCATAATGAGAACCATGAGATGGAAATATCCGAACTGTAACGCTGTTTTCATGTGTTTGCCGTAATTGTCATTCATTGATTAAACTCTCCTGGCTGCTTGGCTGCTGTATGTCTGACGCTGCAGCACATTGTTTGGTATGGAGTGGTTTTGCTGACTTCATTCTGCAGAGCTAAAGGCTGCAGAGTGGCACAGTGGTAAACAGAAGCAACAAAGGAGAAATGTGGGACTAGAAAAATATTTAATGGCAACAACCCAAAAAAATATTGGTGTTTGTTCTTTCAGTAAACAAAACAGATATGGAAGTAGCACAGGGTGTGCTCTGTTCTGAATGCACCACAAACACAAAGGTATTGTGATATTATTATTATTATTATTATTATTATTAAAAGTCATCTTATGTTTTGGGTAACAGGTCTCTAAACTTGAGAAACCCTGAATTTACAATGTGTGTCAGTTTGGACTAAAGCACCAGTAACAGATGAGAGAACAACCTAAATACAGAATGTAAACAATGCAGGTTTTCCATAATTAATAAGGTTTTACAATTGCATTTAACACCTGAGACTTTACATGAATAAATAATAAGACTATAGAAAAGGCTAGATATGTTTACTAGTTTTAGCTCATTAGTAGTAGAGACCTGGATGAAATTCTGCTCAGCTTGCAAGCTAATTTAGGGACTAAAAGACCCACTTTGTTACGCTATTTCTGTTAAGAGGAAGCCACAGTCCTCACAATATTTCTGATTCATTGTAGCAAATCAGATTATGATATGACATGTCACATTACCTAACCTCCTTGTATATTGTGTACTTTGGCAGCCCTTAATATACCTGCTTTGCTTTGCTAAGTAACATCTGTGTGTGAGAATCATGATCATTTCAGTTGATGGCTTCACTGTTGGATGTCACTGTAGGTATTTTGTACTAAACGTAGAGTAAGGTTGTATAACTATCACCTACTAATGAGGCTTTGTCCTGTTTAGCCTGTTTGTTGGTTGTTATTGGTTAATGCTAGCCATTTTAATCTAGCTTTTTCACTATTTCATAGTGAAGACACTTAATACAAACTTGCACTTGAAAGAAAGCTACATATAACTGGAGCAACAAGCAACATTTGTGTCCTGTTGTTGTTATAATAAATGCCCTTTCCTAGTGTCTACATGTTGTACCCTAAGAAGGAAATGGGACAGTGTATATTTTGTATGAACTGGAATGAAACACAAGCTCAGTCACACCCCACTGGATGTTTGTGACTCTATAATAATCCCACTATCTTCCTCCTTGTCTCTTTCTTTCTCAGTCTCTTCAGTGTGACTGTGTGTCTTATGGCTGCCCTCCTCAGACATGGGCTCTGCATGACCCTCCGTCATGCCATTGGGCAAGGCAGCAGCCTAGTCTGCCGCACTGCACTGCCTGCTGCACTGCTAGGTAGAGTAACCTAACAGCATTAAACTGCACCACATATACATGGGCATTTTTAAAAAGATTATTTTCCCTTTTGATCTAAAAAAAAAAAAGTTAAAATCCATTCCATATGAAATGGAAAACACATAATTGAAGCCTTTGTCAAGAGCATAGTAATCCAGCAGGCTATCACCCTAATGGTAAAACCACATTGTGTGTTATGATGTCAAAGAAGATGACACACACTCTGATGTTACAAACCAAAACCCCACATGGTAACACTGCATGTTGGGTTTTTAAATATCTTCTTTACCCAGGGTGGAGAATAATGACCAAAAGGTCATTTTCACTGATCTAAAACTGCATCTGTGTGTAGACAAAAGGTCAAAGCACACTGAAAAACCTATTTTTCTGAAAATGCCCATGTTGTGTGGACTAGGCCATTTAACTGGGAAGTTGGAGCTAGTAGTGACATCACAAGTTGACAAGTTTTCTTACACAAGTCAGAAAGTAGATGACAATACAGTAAATAGTATTTTAAAGAAATAAACATAGTGACATGTCCATAGACGGTACTGTGTGTTTGACTAATTTGAAGTGACTCAAATTAGATAGAAGTGCTGAAACCAGTTCATGGACCAAGTTAGAGTGGACAACAATACTATCATACCAAAGGCTTAAAAATCATCATTTCAATGGAAAATTATCAATATCCACTACATACTGCCACTGCTTAAATGCAATATTGGCTCATGAATTACTATACTATGTATCTAAAGTTAATGATTAACAAAGTGAATATTGGTTAAAGACAATTGTGCTCATGATTCCTGTTCAACAGTCATCATTTTATTTTTTATTACTGGTCATACACAAGACAAACGTACAAATATAATAATTGTAGATATAGCAACACTGTGGCAGAAAAACTGCAGAAGCAGTGGGGGCAAATGGGCCAAGTTTGAGAATTTGGAATAAAAATGTCTTATACCATTGGATGTCAGTGTAGGAATGCAAATAAAGATAACCTTCATCCATTTCAAGCTAAACACATTTAGCAGGCTATTTTATAATATTAAATGCCAATGGTCAACATTAGTAACATCACCATGTAAGCAGAAGTAGCTTGTAGGTTTAACTGCTGATACTCACTTTAACTACAAAAAAATCACACAGTATTTAAATTTTATACATATAATAAATGACTGATGCATATACTGTGAAAAACCTCAAACTATACTAAACCTTGTGATTAAATAACATCAGTAGTATTAGAACGCTACTGGAGCTGTCCCTATTTGTTAATGTGGTCTTTTCTTTTTACACCTTTCACTGACATTGATCCACAGAGCAGCCATCTTAATCCATGCAGGTAAAGTTATTCTGACTTACTGTGTTAGAAATGCAACTTCAGGTGATATTCCAGTCCAAATTTCCAACTGGGAGCTCGTAACTTCCCAGTTCAAATGGAGCACACTATGTAAGTCATTGCATGTAATTGTAACGTCACTGCGAACTTCGTTTCAATGGACCATACTATTGTTTTTGGCATGTAATGTGTTGTAACTTAATCCAAAATTATATGGACACAGATTTATAACTTAACAAATTCATTAAACTAAAGCCACTAGAGTGATACACATTTTGAATAGAATAAAGTATTGTGAAAACACTACTATGTGTCATTGATTTTGACCCTGATGGAATAATAACTCTGGGTAACTTCATAGAGGGTGCAGTGCAAGTCTTGAAAGTCTTAAAAAGTATGGAATTTTGAAATGCTTATTTCCAGACCTTAAAAAGTCTGCAAATTTGTGTGAAAGTCTTCATAAAGAAAGGAAAAAAGCTTCTCTCAGTGTCAAATTTTAGAGTATGATCAAAGGCACATAATTGAATCAAAAGATAAATACATGTGGAAAGCATATAAAAAAAACTTAATATAATTTGTCTAACTGGTCGGTACTGGAATGATCCCAGTGAAACTTGTTTGTGTGATATCCATGCACCTTTGTAATTTTCATATGTTTTGAAAATGTTCCTGTCTGTAAAATATAATTTACTGCAAATTATGCATTCATTCATAGATTTTATTAAAATTAACTTTCCTACCACACAGAACAGGTACTATCTCAACCAAAAAAAATAGGCACGCAAGTATAAAAGTACATAAAGTCACTGTCTTGGGGGTGGGGGCGGGGTGTGTGTGTGTGAAAGATAGCAGTTTTGAAAAAGCCTGGAATTTTCATTTGGCTGAAGAACAAGCACGCTGTCCATATACTTGACATGGTCTGCTTTCATGCTTTGTGTCGGAACCAAATGATGCTGCAGGATTTGAAAACGCTAGCTCAGGTGTCTACATACTTTTGGTAATGTAGAAGTATCTGTCTAATATTAGACAAATAGGGATGTACTGTGTCAGATGAATAATTATTATTATTATATCCCTGAAATCAAGTTTTGGGAATATAATGGTTTTATCCTGAACGCCGCCACCACTGGATTCACCGCTGCTGAAGATCCTTTGTGTGAACGCGATAACTAGGACAGATTTGGTTGGATTTCTTTTTCATTGATAACCAACATAGCGGACCCCTAGTGGAAGAACCCTATCGATTTCAGCTTCTCTAGTAATATTATAAGTCATCCAAATGGGGGTGCTTCAGTTGAAAATCATTTTTTTGGACATAAATCAAGCAATAATAGGCCTATTGAGATAAAATTTGGTTCATATTGATTGTCTTACAGATGTCCATTGTTCTGTCTACCATCCAGAGTTCATACGGTGTCATTTTCATTCACTAGGTGGAGTTTTGTGGGAAAAACTGGTTCTCTGACCATTATTCTGCCACTATCAGGTCGATGTAGCTCAAATTGAGTTCATGTCGATTATCTAACAATTATCGTGGATAGATTTATTTATAGCAGAGGATTGGGGGGATTTCAGGAATATACCCTTGCTGTTGGCCCCCGACAGTGTACGCCTCATTTAGATATATAGCCTATTTAAAGTTTTTGCTTCACTGCTTTAACCTATAACATACAAGGCAGAAAAATGAATCCAGAGGGCAGGTTTAACACTGTGCTCTCTGAGATATTTGTACTACGTTGCATTGATTCTAGGTAGATGGTCTGGAGTTGATGTGTGAAATCTAGCCTGGACTCTTGCAGATGGGAAGGTTGTGTAAACATCTATCTCGTATTGCTTAAAGTGTCGAAGTAATTTCTGTTGATTTTTTTTTTTGGGAGATGCTCAATGTTTTCCAGTGTCATATCGCAACTGTAACAAAAAATGAAACGCATTGAGGTGTGATTATGTGTTTTTATCATATTTCTTATCCAACTACCTCAGTATATATTAAAATAGATATAGATATATGATATTTGGGGACAGCTTGGTGACTCACGGTTTGAGGGCTCCCTTCATCAACCAAAATGTTCCTCAACTTTATTTGTTCTCTATTTTATTTTCTGCTTTTTTTTCTCTTTTTTTTGTGGGTGCATGGGTATATTTGTTACATGCACATGTCTCTCTTTCCCTCCCCTCTGCTATTCTTCTGTGGAACTGAAATTTTTAAAACCATAATCTTATGGTTTAATCTGTCTTGCAGAATTTGATATATTATGTTCAACTGAAAATGTAATTGTTTGTCACTTGGCTGTCAAACTTCATTCTGTAGTATGATATTCAAAGGAAATAATTGCATGTTTTTCCAGTAATAGCTCTGAAATAGCAGAGAAAAGTCAACAGAAATGGCTATATGTATATCAGAAGTACATTCAAAATTTTGCATTAATTTGATCAGTAGAAACCTCATAGTTTATTCAAACTTTAGTCCACAATTGATACCAAAGACAGTTTAATATTAATTATAGGTTAATTCAGTTTCAACTTGATGTGTGGCTGTTGATGCAAAGGATTCTGTTGGTATATCACAATGAACAAACACTAGTAATATTGGATACGAGACAGACATATTTCTGTATTTGCTTTTCATTTTTATAAATAAAAGTACATTTGTGTGACTGAGTCAGTGAAAAAGAACAGATGACATTTCCAGCGTGACATTACATTTGTATTTTTAGTAATGCACAACCCATGTGTAATGCTAAAGCAGTAAAACATATTCTATGTGTGTGTCCATGTTCCTCGTTGTCTATTAACCAGTGTTTTTCAAGCTCTGCATCCACAATGGAATCACAACAGACCCTGATGATCATCCTTCTCATTCCTCATCTGGTTACTAATGAATGCTGTTCAGTATCTTGACCTGTGTTGTCTCTTCTTCTGTCTGCTCCCTTCCATCCAGCCCGGTCCGTGGTTGTTGTCCTGCTGAGGGGTGTATGGTTCTAGTGGTGGGGTGGAGTACCTCTCTTCAGCAGCCATGTCGGGCTTCAATCTGCTACATCTAATAACCAAGAGTCAGCCTGTGGCTCTGAGGTCCTGCAGTCTTCCCTCAGGTCCACTGACTGGGTGCTGTGTGCCTGCTGTGCTCTGCCTCTATAAAGCCTTAACACCTGGCTGGTGTGTCAGCATGTCTTTAATGTCCCAATCTCTGTGTGTGGAAGTCATGTTAGCAGCTTGCACTTATTTTGTAGCATTTGATCGGTCCTTGTAGGGAAGGAAGATCAACATTTAGCACCAAATAATACTTCAGTATTGAAGATTTGCACATGCTGAAGTGCTTGGTGAAGTTTGTGTTGGAATGTGTTTTGTGCAGGGAATCGGTCATTTGTTTGCTGGTAACTAACTCTATTTCTAAGGTAACAACTGCCTCCGTTGCTTCCATCCTTGATAACTGCCCCTGCACCGATATATATTTATTTATTTAAATATATGTAGAGGATCCAGTTGCTCCTGAATTGTTCACTGCTTCTCTTCTGCTCATCTACAGCAGCAACAGTGAGCATCAGTAGCTACCGTTGGCTCAAAATGGAGTCTGCTATTGTCAGCAAATGACCGGCTTACAGCACAAATTTCACTTAAGCACACAAACATGTGTAAATGTCAAATATCAAACCGTTTTGGAAGTATTAACACCGCTTGAAACTGACGCCAATGCACGTGTCCACACATGTTATACCCCAGGTGGCCACTAGAGGCTGGGTCTAATAATCCTGTCTCCCATATCGTCACATTGAACTTCTTTCGAAATACTGGTATTCTGTATCCTTTCCAGAAGTCATTCTGGTCTTATTCACCTTATTCAGACCCTCTAATAATTTTACTGGTGGTCAGTTTGTAATTTATTGTTCTATTCTCTAAAATTTTATAGATAATAGAGAGCTTGCTGTGTTTGCTTTGACAGTTTGCTGCCTGTTGTGTTGGACTTTACGTGCCCCTGTTCACACAAGTTTCTGAGTAAAAACAGACAACTTTGACCATAGGTGTGAATAAAATGTTACAGAGTTTAGAATTGGTGTGCCCATTACCCCTTGTGGTTTTCCAACTTCACTCTGTTATCCAAACATGGTCACTCATGACCCCCAAAAAACAAGATGGCAATGGCCAAAATGTTCATAATGGCAGTCCAGAGAGCAGTGAGTGATGGTGCAATGGATCTGTGCATTCCTTTGGACTTTCCTTGAACCAGGATCCTCAAGTCTATGTAAATACACCACAATGAGGATTAATGTGGTTTAACAAGAACATTCGAAGAAGAAATGCCTTTATTAATCCCTCATGGGGGAGGGTCCATTCAACAGGACCATAGGGGTATAGATATGCCCCCCAGTCACCTGCCCCACAGGTTCTCAACCTTTTGCATGGATTTGTTCCTCATTGGACCTTTTTTCATGCAGCAAAACATGTCCTTGATAGTGCCTTTAACATGTATTTACACTGCAAAGATCTAAACCTTACCAAGTGTATTTTTCTCATTTCTAGTCAAAATATCTCATCACACTTGAAATGAGACATCATCACCAAAGAGTAACTTTTTAGTAAGATATAAGAACTTATTTTTAGACAATAGATCTTGAAAAATCTTATTTCAAGAAATCTTACCAAGATAATTTTCACTTTTTACAATGGCAGTTTTTTTTTTTTTTTTTGTTGCTAAAATTAAGCAAAAAAAGTCTTGAATTAAAAAAAAAATCTGCCCAGGCAACTTCACTGCATATCATTAAGTCTACAGTTAATTGTTGGACATACTGAGGCACCTCAGAATATAAACAAAGGTATTATTTATCCTCTTGAATAACCGTCAGATCACTGGTGAATCTTTAGAGTTAGTGTTATTTGTTGAAGCCATATTTGGATGGATGTAATGTAGGTTGTGTTTTAGCCACTTACACACACAAACTAAACAAACTCAGATGAAGTAAATATGCACTGCTTTATCAGTTGAACCTCACTGTGGACCAGTATTCACCTCTTTGGTTGCCATTAGCCTATTACTGAAAAAAGGCTGCACTAAATATGGTACCAAGTGTCTTGCATGTGGCCTTTTTAATGTGTATCTAAGTGTGGAACTAAACAGTAGTTTATTCAAGTTTAGTTCATTACTGTGAGTTTATCCTGCTGTTAGCTTGATAGTGGTTACTGATGAATCAACATGCAAATGAACAAAGAAGAGAAAATAAATAATAAAAAATACCCCATCAGCTTTGACACCGGGCAAACTATTTTGATCCCTGGAGGATTCTCAAGTTTCATGCATCCCTAAAATGTTCTATTTTAAGCCTAACCCTAAACTTTCATTGGTTTCCACAAACAGGTGGATGTTAAAAAGTTAAAGATACTTTGTTGTCACTGGTTTGTAGTCTTCTGCAGTTCACGCACATGTTTGTGAGTTTCTAGTTTTGCACCACCCCTTTTCTAAAACCCTCACATGTCACCTTTAGGTTCACCATCTGCCTACTGCTATCACAGAGCTGAAATTTAATTTGCTCACAGAATATCACAGTGGCCTGGCTTGAGCTTGTATGTGCCGAGTGGTTTTGTTTTTGTTGAACTAATGTACACTTAAGTTTTCAAGTATTTTATTTCTTTTAGGTCCAGAGAACTGCTGATAAGTCACATGGTCTGTATAATGTACTGTAGTCTGTCAGTTGGAAGATTTCTTTTTGATCTTGTATTTTCACAATAAGGATTTTAATCATATTGACTATAAAATTATATTTACCATAAGGGGGATTTAAGGGAAATTCAGCTCCAACCTGTGTGTATCTCAGAGATGTTTGGCATGTAAGCATAATAAATAAATAAATTCAGTCTTTTCAAAACCAAACCACAAAAACCCGGTGTATCAGTCTAATGTCTCCTTTTTGCTCCTAAGTTTTGCTGTAGGGCTTTTTTTCTTATTTCATGCCTGAGCTTGAAGCTGAGACAGAGGAAATGTTTTTTTATTTCCATTTCTCACGCTGTACGACTAATCCAGGCATTGTGCTGTGCTAGTGCTGTGACACGCAGCTCTTTTGGTTTATTTTTTACCTAACATGAATATGTTTTTTCCTCTCAGGAGCACGTCGTACAAAGAAGACATGGCCGGTGACCTTCTCTCAGGAGGAGCTGAAGAAAAGGCTCACACCGATGCAGTATCATGTGACGCAGGAACGAGGAACTGAAAGGTATCTTTATTTACATGGCACCTTCCAAACCAATCAATGCAATGCAAAATGCTTTACAAGTCATAGACAAGGTGTAAAAATGATGGTATAGCACAAGCTACAATAAAATGAAATTGTATATCATTATCTTTTGGTGTATCCATAGGTGCATCTCACCCATGACAAATATAACGAGGAAAAAGTGACATAAAAGGCACAAAAATATGTAAGCAATGTTAAACAGTATTTATGTCCCTGGCCTAGGGGAATTGGAACATAGCATATTTAAAAGTGCCCCACTCGTCTCATTCCCAAGAATATGAGGCCCAGACAAAAATTACAACTAACAAGGTAACGATTTCTTCATAACTCAGAAGAGAGAAAATGTGCCCAAAATAACAAACAAAATGTCACAACCAAAATAAAATAGGAAACAAAAGAACAAGTGGTGTGACCCAAACTAACCAAAAACATGACAAAAGTGGGGAAAAACCAACAGGACTTCTCCTTCCTACCTCTGCTATCTTTTGCATTACTTGATCTAATTACAATATTTACAAAATTCAACTGTTATACAGAAACTCTCACAGCACACAAACGCAGCGATTCACCAGGCCTCAATCATTAAGAATGGAAGAAGAATCAGTGTCAGCCAGCTTATATCTTCACTCCAGCCAATCAGCATCAGCTTCCTTCAGTCACACACCTGCAGCTGATTAATGTAGCACACAGTAATTGGTGGCACTGAAGAGAGGGAGAGAGAGCTGTCATACAAACCAGAAATACATGACCCATTAGGACCACATAAGTCATCACAGGATAGAATGTGCAAAATATAGGGATATTCTTAAATGCTTAATGCAAAAAAGCTTAACGTAGCTTAATGTCTGAAAATAGTGATTAATCATCACCATCATGTCCACCTTCACTTCTCCAAAAATCAAAACAAAACCCCCAGAATTATGGGTGCTGTCCACATTAAGCTTTTTCCTCTCCATAGATTCACATTATAGAGAAAAAGTTTAACGTAGCTTAATGTCTGAAAACAGCTGTCGATCATCACGAAATTATGCATGGACATTGCTAATGCTGGGATAGGCTCCAGCATCCCTTTGACCCTCTCGAGGATAAAGTGGTTCAGAACATGGATGGATGGTTGAATGAATGAATGAATGGGGGAAAAAAAAAAAAAATCAATACTCTTAAGATTAAATTATGTTAAGTTTTGTTTTTTTTAATTTGTGCCCCTGGAGAGGAAAAGGCTTAATGTGGACAACATCCATAAAATTGGGGTTATTGTGATTTTTGCAGAGGTGAAAGTGGGCATGACTAGAAATGTCTACATGATCTTAGGTAATGATTGATCATTGTTCTCAGGCATTAAGCTACGTTAAGCTTTTTCTTACATTAAGCGTTTTAGAATGTCACAAAATATAAATTACAAATGATGACATAAAAAAAAAGAAAATTACATAAAAGAAGAAAAATAGACAAATAGACACGTTTACTTTACCGTGGTCTTTGTTATTAACTCATTTGTTCATCTGTGGTCTAATCCATCATTCCTCCACAGTGCCTTCACTGGAGAGTTGACACATAATAAAGATGACGGCACCTACACCTGTGTCGTTTGTGGAACACCATTATTCAGGTACAGTCTCTGCTGGTCCAAGTTAGTAAAACACTAATGTCTATGTTATAGAAGTAGTAGCGCTATGGGGGTTGTTGCTGATATGACAAGCTATACATTTGAACAAAACCAGTTTGTAATGCCTATTGTCCGTTCCTTTTGTAGCTCCAGGACTAAGTTTGACTCAGGATCAGGTAGGTCCAACCTCTGTTCTGTTTTGTTTTTTTTTATTGGAAATATGCAATTCAAAACTTTTGCAACAATTACAAAAATACAATTTACAATTTCCATTTTCCATATATATAAAGTCAGAGGAAAAAAAAGGCAAAAACCAAAAACACCCTAAAACAACCCCCACCCCCCCACCCATGCCCGCCCTCAGCTCATCATGGCCAAAACAAATTACTGGTCATTTATGCAATAGTATATCCGCTACAGGCACACAATCAGTTAGGTAGTATCTAAATTAGTAAAATAAGAAATAAATGGCTGCCATTTGTGGAAAAATGTGTCTGTACATCATCTCAATGTGTATTTAATCTTTTCAAGTTTTAGAAAAAACATGACATAACAACCTCTGCTCTGTTTGACTGATGAACCAGGAGGCAGTGGATGTGACACAGAAAATATTACTGTGATTTGATGGATTTTTATCTCTAGATACAACACACAAATAAAACTTAGTCACCTTGACTGGAAATGTACCATGCTTTAAAAGAAACAAAACTCCATCTGATTTATTTGCATATATCAGCATGATCACATGGCTAATTGGAAAGCTAAGACATGACTGTTGTTTTTATGACTGACTTAAATGCACTCACTGTTTATTTATCCTTTATCTAGTGAGGAAAGTCATGTTGATGTACAGGTTCTCCTCTTACAGGGAGCTCTGGTTGAGATGGCAGTAACAAACAACTTCACATAAAAACACTGTCATGTACTTAAGGCATAACAGATATACAAACTAGACATTTGCAGTCTAATATGTACCTCAGCATTTCCTGGTTATGTGCAATAGTCTGGCTCACTGGATGTACTGGACTGGAATAAGGGTGACTATTTCCATTGCACAGTGCTACAGTTGTGCTCATAAGTTTACATACCCTGACAGAATGTGCATGGGATGGTCTTGAATGTTCCAACATGACAATGACCCAAAACATAAGGCCAAGTCGACCTGTCATTGGAACAGCAGAAAAAAG
>JAPQRP010000005.1:12660655-12672399 GCA_037367295.1 Apogon hyalosoma
CACCAGTAAAACCCATGGAGTTGGATCAGTGACAGTGGATGGACACACTGGGTTTATGTTCAATTAATGATATATTGTACTTTTAAGTCACTTTTTCTTCAGTTCTTTCTATTTTGAGATCATAACCTTTGACTTTACTCTGAGCTTTTATGAACATCTACATGATTGGTCAATGAAACATAGGAAAATAGATGATTCTCTCTGGAAAAATGCAAAATTCAGAGGATAATATTGTAATAAATGGTGATAGGTTCATTTGGGAACTGACACAAAAGTCAAACTGGGTCCTTATGGGTTTAACACATTTAGTCTCAGGAAATGTAGGGATGAGAGTTGAATAAAGAAGAAAGAAATATGCTTCAGGTGTTCCTACAAAAATCCAATATTATTAACTTATTCAGCTGATGCATGCTGAATAATAACTGTTTGTCTTGAAGCTGATCATGTTTAGAAACCTAATCCATTTTATTTTATTTTATTTTATTTTATTTTATTTTATTTTACCTTTATTTCACCGGAAAGTCCTATTGAGATCAGAACTCTCTTTTGCAAGGGAGACCTGGCCAAGGTAGCAGCCATACAGAGTCCACACAAAGTCCAAATAATATAAAACACATACATGATGCACAATGAAGCAATAAAACACAATAACAACTCTTCAGCCAAATGGCGTCAAGAAAAACAGCGACATTCCTCCTTCACTGCATTCTCCATGATACTTTTAAAATCACTAACAGAGATGAATGTCTGTAGCTTAACCGTTTTTTGAAGATTGATCATTTTCTGATGCCAGGTAACAGATCTGTGTGACATCACTTCATTGGTCAGCTTAGTGAAGCTGAGAAGGAAAGGATGAGTTTCGGTGCTTTTCTTGCAGTGTTGTATTAAAATTGAATAAATGGCATCAGAATCTAATGATTCTAATTACTCTAGAGCAGAGTTATGAAATCCACAGTGCGCTGAAAAACACATTGATTACCCTTTAATAGCATAAAGTCCTTCTTAGCTCCTAGGTTTTTAGTTTTGCGGTAGAAGAAAATTGGCATTTTTGTAGCAGATGAACACATTCTCAGGTGTTCAGTGCTTCGGTAGGTAGACATGTCGCAGCTCAGACATATAAAACGCACTGATGGTTAATTGAATAGGGTGTTCTCTTTCAGACCTTCTGATTAAAAATGTAGCACCCCAAACAGAAAACAGGGATTACAGTTCACAGACTGGTTGCCAGAAATGTGATGATTCATGATAGAGCATGTTCATGAGCATCCAATGACACTGTTGATATGATATTATTATTATTGTTGTTCTCATTTCATAGTATATTCAGCTTAACTACTTATAACTTGGTAAACACATAAAGTATAAAAAGAAGTGAAGGTAGCTCCTGTGATGTCACCCACTGGTTTGTAGACCGCCATTTTGAAGTCTCGAATTTAGGATTTCATTATTTTTTGGAGTCAGAATTGACCATGTGTTTGGAGAACAGACGGGAGCTGGAGATAAGACACCACGCTGCTAATTAACGGAGTTGTGTTAAACTCAGGCTCAAGTGCTGCATCATGGGTAGTTACCTTTACTATTGCCTGATCAGTGGGTTTAATTGAGTCCATTTATAGTGAGTGTCAGCACTAATATGCTCAGTTAGTCTAAGGGACGGGTATCATTAAGGTTTTATAGCTACTACTCAATACTGCTGATCAGTACAGTATATTTTTATTCTTATCAGTAGTTTTTTAGGGTAGGCTCAGGGTTATGGTTCACACTGAGAACAGAATTATTGGGTTTAGTTTTTTCCAATTTAAGAAACAACGTTTGAGCGATAGGTTTGCTTATGCTGCTGTAACACAGGAAATATATTTACTCCAGTATTTTTTCCAGTATTGGTAGGAAAACTGATAACATTGGAGTTTATCGATGCATTGGCCTTTAATTACTTGGCACCGGGGCCCGTTTAATACTGGGTTTTCATCCCTAGTCTGTCCACTTTAATCTACTGGGTTTTGTTCGTGTGTTTTGCTTCCGATGTCTGATCATGTCATGAGTGTGGGTTTTAAGTGGGCAGAGAAATCTAAAGACATTAGCAAAAGTTTTGTTGTATTCAGTTGTAAGTTCATTTTATTAAATGTGATGTGTTATTTACCTTTATGCTGGATTAGTGAAGCCTTGACACCATGACTGAGTCCAGTGTAGTGTTAGACCGAAGGTGGTGAAATAGTGGAGTGATGTGAATATGTGGTAAAAGATGCATGTTGTTTTGCTACATCTTTTAAGAGCAAGTTATCCCCCAACACAATATTTTGGCATATTATGAGACTCTATCTGTATCTCCGTAAATGTGTTTAATGAGTATTTACACATTCTGAACTGGAAAAAAACAACAGCTTGATTTTTACTGTTTTAGCAAAAGAGTAAATGTCTGTAAAGGAAAACGAAACACTTAAAAAAATACATTATGTTGTAGTTCACCTTTAACTTACATAACTGATCAGCTGTTTTGCTGCATCTTCACAGATACTCCGATAAAGTATGAAAACATGTCTGGTCCAACAGGTAGTGTGGACTGATGGTGAGACTAAATTAACCAGTCTCATCTGTAAAAAAGGCATCACAGTCATTTTAGATGGAAAACAGCAACAGAATAATCTACTCTTCTCTGTTTGTTAGAGACATGTGTAATGTAAACTTAAGCGCCTCACATTATTAGCTCCAAGCCAGGTTATGGAAATATACATAATTTGCATTTTCATTTTTGCATCAGCTTCAAATTCATTTACATTCTATGGAAACTCAGCTATTGGTTAAATTAGCCTATCGCTGGCTGTACGGCATATTGTCCTTTGACAAAGGAAGAAATGTAGACATTACTCTATTCGAATACTTTGGTGTAATCCCAGAAAGTTTAGAGGGAAATAACCGAAAATACCTCTTGCGAATTTTACTAACAGCAGCCATTGAATGCATCACTATCAACTGGTTGAAACCTCAACCTTCCACATATAACATTTGGATTGAGAAAATGAGAGAAATCTATTCGATGGAGCAAATTACTTATGTACATAGAATTCAGGGAGAGCTATTTACAAAGAGATGGAGTCCCATCATTAACCTTTTAATACAGTAAACAGTCAGAAGTGGTCATCTGCATGTATGTATGGTTTTTTTCCATTCATGTTTCATTTGTGATTAACTGTAATCAGTGTCTACTGCAGATATCCATTTTTTCTTTTTTCCTTTTTCTTTTTTCCATGTATGCCATATGGTAATGTTTGATTAGATATGTTCTTGTATGTAAAATGTCTTGAATATTTGTTTGTGCAAAACTAAATAAATATTAAGTTAAAAAAAAAAAAAGAATACTTTGGTGGCTGTTAAAGTACTTGGTCACCCCACCCTAAGTAAAGTCTATTTATGGAAAACATGGACTCTGATTACTGTTAAAAACATTCATTTGCTTCCAAACACCAATTCCACTTTAAGAAACTGGTATTTTTACTGTTTTCATTCACATGGATGTTGTGCAGGAAGTCGTCCTTTGCCTGTGGGGTCTTCCACACGAGGTGTCGAAACCCTCCACCCCTGCCATGTGACCATGTGGGTGGCATGCACTCAGTGCCAGGCGTGACAAAGGACCTGGTGTAGTTTACTGTGTCAAATAGCTGCAGAAAGCCACATGCACTCCCCAACACCACCGTATCATTGAGCCAAGCCTTTTGCTGTTCATCATCTGCAAAATTCATAGCAGTTTGACTTAGATTTCACCTGAGTCCCGGTTAAACAGAAGCACAGAGCCTGGTGTACTGTCTGATATGTGTTGAATTATTCACTCTGGTCTGGTTAATTGTGGGTAACAGTTCGAGCAGGGCCCTTTGGCTGTGCCGGCCAGTCTGCAGGGTCCAATGTCTGCCACTTCCCACAAACATCAGACAATATAGGCACCTCACAGAGAAGGGTATTCCCCCCCTGAGCTAAACTGACAGGGAAATTCCAGTTGGAGGCATCAGTTTCACAATAGGGAAACCTTAAGCGCTGTAAACAACTAACAAAGGCCATTTAGAACTGCATGATATTGATTATTGTCCCTGTTTTAACCCCCTACTGCCTAAATGTATTTACATATATATAGAAAAGAAACTGGTTGTGTTGTTGTTATTAGGTGGAGATTGTTAATTTGAATATAGCACATACAATAGCTATCAACAATCCAAACAAAAGAAAAATGATCCAAAAATCAGTAGAATGTTATGAAATTAATGACACCGTTGACATTAATCCATGAACATCAGGGATCATAAATAACCAGGAAACACACGTACATTCACAAAGAGTGTTGAGCATAATCTCATTACAAAAACAGTGGAGTACTGAGGCAAATTTGCAACAGTAGTCTACAAGAGGTTAAAGCATAATGATATATCACTATTGTCTTGCCTCAGGACATGTCGTACAGCGTTACCATACAGTGATACGGTGCTGCGTTGATCGGTAAACCTGATATTTTGGAACAGTTTATGTCAATAATGGTGATAAGCTTTAAACATTTTTACTTGCTGTGGACTGATCTCATAGTTTGTCTTACAGAAAAATAAATGAGACCCCTATGAAGGTAGATTTTACATTTGGTGAGTAAATGTCTGTAAGGCTATCTGGAAATGTTTGACTGCCATGAGACCTATCGGCCACTTAGATGACATTCAACAATAGCAGGTGTAGGTGTCGATCTGTAGTTGTATGAGCTTAATACAACTCAGGCAAAGCACCTGGATTCAGCTTCGATTCAGCAGTGCAAAGTCCAGGTCAATATTCAGGTCAATATTCTATCTATGTTCAATTGTCTGAAGTCAGATTCATTAATGTAAACAGTGTCTCCTGCTGTTGGTTAGTGTGTTATTGGTCAAATTGTTATTTTAACCATCAGTATCAGCCCACATTTGCGGGATCAATGCATCCCCTTAAAAAGCTTGAGAATTAATCAACCATATCATCATCTATTGTGTATTGTCTCATGCCTTCTGATGTTGCAGCATCTTTGATTACAATGTTTTTGCTCAAAACTGGTGGAAATGTGGGGTGTTGTGTAGATGGCACCGAGGTTCTCAGAATCCTGAACCAAAACCACCATTTCAGATCTTTGGCAATGGTTTTCATCATTCCTGAAGTCTGTCGCAGTCATCTTCCACAGCTTGCGTCTCAGAATTGGGGTCCATAAAGGGGTCATTGGTCATGTGACATGGGGTGTTTCTGTAACCGTGGTGCATGGTTGTCAAATTTGATGTTACTATTGGGCACAAATTCATTTAGATAAAAACTGAAGGGAAAAAATGGTGAAGCTCTGTGTTTCTTGGGTGGAGGGAAATCTATGTGGCATGTGAACTGTTCTTGATGACAAAATAATGTCAGCACAGACAGACTTTGGCATCAAAGCATCACGCAAACTATACGATCAGGCTGATACACTTTCAGTAAAAGCAGACTCCTCTTTTTGTGTTTTTTGCTTATTGCCGGGTATATTTGCAATTACTTTGTACATGGTTAATACTGTAATATTGTTCAATATTAAAAGCTAAAATATAATTTTCAAATACCACATTTTTAGTAAATCAAACCATGATTATAAAGATTTGAGGGCTGAGTTTCATATTTAAAGCATATTCTACATGAACAAAACAGGGGTTTTACATGTAAGGTTTATTGTAAATTTCAATAAAATGAAACTGCTGGGAGTATTTTGACATCATTAAAATGAGGTCAGACTGCTGAAGAAACACAAATGTATGTGGAAGAGAAAACAAAGGGAAGTGTTAAACCTTTTACTTTAACTGTGTAAACACCCATCCCAGTTCACAGACTTCCCTCTGCTTCAACTTTGACCTACTTTGGTTACTTTGCTTATGTAAACACAGTTCTTTCTGTAATGAGAGAACAGTTTTAGTTTGTCTCCAACCTGTCTGATTGTCCACTGCCCTGGTGTTATTGACCAATCAGGGCAACGCTGTATTTGGTGAGAATGATACAGTTAATAATCAATACGGAGAAGAATTTCTTACTGTAAAGCAGGTAAAATATTGATGGTTTGGATATTAGTCAAAGTAACCCTCATCTGAAAATAGTACATCAACCTGCTGCCCAAATTCCTCTTAAAAGTGTGATAGATTTTGTTGACACATGTATTTATATTATATCAGTGGTACATCTATGTTCCAAACCCTTCAGTATATGCCACGTTCAGTCCGGTAAATGATTTATAAACCTATGCTGAATTACATAAATAAAAATACGCATTAATAATAATAAAAAAAAAAAAACTGCAGTGCACGAATTTTTAATTTCTAGTCAATTACTGACAGTAAACATATCAACATGGCTGATAGCTGGTTCCAGTAGCAGGTTTTTTTTTTGTCTACTTTGCTTTCATGTTGTGCTAGTATGCTAGTCATTAGCTGGCTACCCCCCCCAAAAAAAAAAAAAAAAAAAAAAAAAAAACAAAAAAAAAAAAAAAAAATTTTAAAATATTGAAAACCCACACTATGTACTACACATAAAATCCATACTGATGTTCAGCCTACTTAAGTGTAAACTAACAGTAGAATGCAACTTTCTGGATGCACTGCTTGGACTGTGAATACGTGTCACTTCCTGAAATCTGCCGTAACCTTGGTAACCGGCCAGTCTCACCACTTCCAGCACCTGTGTAATACCACTGACTACTGGTTTATGTACGCCATCCGTCATTTTCTTTTGTTGCCAAGACTGCGTTGCGTTGTGTGATATTTTTGCTGGTGAAGTGTCCAGACATTGCATACTTTAATATTTACCCTGAAACAGTATGAAATTCACATACTATCGGTTATATACTATGTTTTTGAACACACAACTCACATACTGCTTTCTTCTATGTATAGAATTTTGGATAATGTACTTAAAAATATTTAACATTATCAGGTGTTTCACAAAAAAAAAATCTGGACTGATGCATGTCGATATATGCTGTTAAGGATGGTGACCGACCTGCGCTGAATGTGTTTGTATCTTCCAGAAAGCTGAAGCAACCGGGGAGAAAAGACCTCGAGGGCGACCCAGGAAATGGGTGAGTCTGAGCTCATGTATAGTTTTTGCACCACACACCGAAACAACATTTATACACAACTCTAGGGAGGCTGGGATTAGGTGCTGTGCAAGCTGATGAAATGTGTTTTTGGCAGGTGGTAAATATAAATTGTAGTGAGGATTCCTTTTTGTGATTTTTCTGGAAAAAGTCTGTCACTGCATATTGTCGTGGTCTGTATAGAGCTAACATGAAGCCAAAACTTAACAAATAAAATAATGTTTAACAAATTAAACGGAAAACATTTTGGTTTGCACATACAAAACAAGATTAACAAACTAATTTATTTTTGATTTGCAAATACAAAACCTATTCAGAAAATTAATTTACAATATTCCTAATGCATCATACTTCCACAGCGCCACCTCCTGCTGTGGAGGAAGAATTACAGAGAACAAAAAAAAAAAATCACATGACTTTTGGCACAATCTGTCCATCATCATTTGTGCTTTTTTTTGTCTATCAGTAGGAATAAACCAAACTATGTTTATTAACGAATTGCAGGTCACTTGTTCTGTTTGTGTGTTTTAGCAGTGAAGTCGCTCAAAAACCTGTGGGAGCGTTGTAGTTTCTTGTGAATATATTTAGTCTTCTGGCTCTGGTTCTTGTGGTACGTCTTTTCGCAGGAGATCTCCAAAATGTTTGTGTTATCAGTCAAACAAAATGTTTAGTCTCCTCCCTGCCCACAGGAATACTTAAATAACTCCTCTGACAGCTTAAGGGTCTCAATGTTTATCGGCTCCAAAGTAACAGGTCTGATGGATGTTCAGGGAAAAGCTGTTGGCAGTTCGACAGGGAAGGGCAAGGAAAGACCCAGGGAATGGGAACTTTCTCTCCCATTCTCCCATGTATCATGTTTGTCAAAGTAGGAAAAAAAAGAGGAAAAGTCAACAAGGACAGACTCAAAGAATCATCATTTACATTTTTTTAATATTAACATATGTTTTGGGAACCGTCGCAGGAATAAATATTTCATATTTATAGTATTCGGTACCCTCTGCCGTCTTTTTTTGTATTTGTACGCAGTGGCATGTGCAGTCCTCTTTTATAAAAGTATGTCTTAACATGTTACTACTTCTGTAATTTGGATACTGCACTTGACCACTGTGTGATTTCAGTAATATTTCAACTGTTCAGCTTTTTTTTGTGTCTGACGCTGTACAGATGTCACAATATGCACATTTTGGATGAAGTTTCCTCCTTCAGCAGAAAATGTGGAAGCATCCTGACAGTGTCAAACTCTGTAGAAGTTTTGAACAGTTTAGGTAAGACAAGCCGGACAGTTAAGATTTGGGAAATAGTTGTCAGAACTTTAATTCCATGTGACACTTCATGGAACTTAAATTCTTAAAGGAGCTGCATGTAATATTTCTACTTTAAAATATAAAAAAAAAAAAATACATTAAATTATAATTAGAGTGTTTAGAATTAAGAGCTTTGAATTTCTGCCAAAGATTTCAATGTATTAGATTATAGAGATATAACCTGAATATTTATGTGACCATTAGAGGGAGTAGTGAGTCAGTCTCTGTCCCATGGTGAGGAAAACTAACACCATGGGCTCTTTCCCCAAAGCCTCAGAAAGTGACCAGATGGGATGAGAACCATTAAGAGACAACCTTTAGAGTCAAAGTCAGTGACAGAGTAATAAACGTTAGAAGCACCGTTGTTGTCTCCATTGGACACAGCTCTAAATGAAAACAGTGGAGTTTGATGCTGAAATCACAGCGTTTCTTGTATGCGGGTGAATTTGATTATGAGCCTTATGAAGGAATAAAGTTATTATGGGATGTTATTATCCTTGCTAAGTTGCTGTTTGTTGACCCACGGTTCAGACCTAACTGTGACAGTTCTGACATTGTTTGATTCCAAACAGATCTTTAGTTCAACTACTGACAACACAAACCTACACAAAACAGAGGTGATTTATGGTTTTACTGTGGCTGTTTTCAGTCTAAAAACAAAGCTAAGCTAACAGAGCTATAATGTAAACTATCAGCTGATGAAGATAAGACACAGTGTTACTTTGACCAACTGTTAAAATAAGAGAGTAGGAGTTTTAGATTGAAAACCTGATGA
Source organism: Apogon hyalosoma (assembly GCA_037367295.1). Lineage (NCBI taxonomy): Eukaryota > Metazoa > Chordata > Actinopteri > Kurtiformes > Apogonidae > Apogon > Apogon hyalosoma. Next base: position 12,669,837 of record JAPQRP010000005.1, read on the forward strand.
TTCCATAATACAGATATCTGTGTGTAAACAATGAGCTTTATACTTTATTCAGTGAGTGATACAGTAGATATATAGTGTAGTCTTGTTTTTGGCGTTGGTAGCTGTGAGACCGCTGCTGTTGTTCAGTACTATATAAAACCCCTTTAACAGACCTCAATAGGCCAAAACACATTCTTTAGACTTCATTTGAAAGGGAGTATCTTCCAGTCTGTGTTTAGCGTGCGGCTAAAACACATGGCTCAAATGTAAACTTCACCGCCTTAAATGGGTCAGGCCGGTGACGCAGTGGATGTTCACAGGTTAAATAAGGCGTTGAAAATGGGTTTAAACATGCATAATGGTTAGTGGATTCCAGTATGATTGAAGAGGAGACATTTACTGTGTTTTCCTGACAGCTGTTCTGTCAGAGCAACAACAGCAGCATTTCAGTTTCTTAACTCACCAACCCTTGGACTGAACTGTTGAGGTTTACTGCTGTTTTTCCTTGGGTGCTGTTGCCTGTTGGTGCCTGCATGTCCTGCTCACATCCACCCACACGGCGGCCTCCGTTGCTTTATGTCAAACCCTCTGGCAGAACTACAGACAAACCGCTCCGCAAACTGGTCTGTTATGTACAGTAGATAGTGTATCTGTGTGACTGCTACAGGGCATGCACTGATACCCACATGACAATCAATGGTGGTGCTTTACAGCTGCTTTCTTCTCTATCAACAGCCAGTAAAGGAAATGTGTTTTACACCACCAGTCAGCTCTCTGTGCTAAAACTTACTCCCTTATTCAATAAATAGCACTATGACATTATAATCACTTGTGTTTTTGACATTTGAGCCTCCTCTGCTCTTGATGTAGTCGTGTTTTTCTAACATGATAAACATAAAAACTCAAACAGTGACCCTTAAATGAAGTCTAAAACATGCATTTTGTCCTCACACTTCTTAAGTTATCAGTCTAGCCATGAACTCATGAAAAGGGCAGATGTTGAAATGTTAAATATCAGATTGGAAATGAATCCAAAAGCTACATCACAGATCATGTCTTTGTACTATTCATAAGAAATTCTACCATTTAACTCAGACGTTCAACAGAGGAATTGACATTGTGTTCACTGAAAAATAATGGACTCTAGAAAATCAGATTAGCCTTTTTTTTTTTTTAGTGTATTATTTCAAGTATTTTAAGTATTTTGTATAGTTCAAACTTAACATTATATGCAGTGAAATCCAGATTGAGAATAATGTTGTTACTTCCAAGTCATTTTGCACAAAATGTCAGTCCATGTAAAGTGAAAACAATTAATGCAAATCTCTGTGCTTGTCTAGTTTCCACAAATTTTCTGCATGTGATAAATCATCGTAGCTTTGTCTGAGTTTCAAGACATGAATGACTCACATTTATCAACAAAAAATACTACTAATGTAAAGAAAATATGTGACATGTAAGGTGCATTACGTTTGTTTTTTTTAAGAAAAGCTGCTATGAAATCAGGCATCAGAAAGTTACCTAAATGTCTGTAAAATCCTGGAGTGATTGGACACTTTATGTATCCAGCAGGAAATTCACATACATTTACTATTAAATCCACAGTTTATTACTTTTCTTATAGCAGTGGTATCTCTGCTCTGATGAAGTGGTCATTTAACAAGACACACCCTTTGAGCCCTTGAAAGACATTCTAGTTTAATCTTTACCGTGGTCTAATCAGGCTTTTCTAAGTGGGTGTCGTAAATGTAAGTCAAAGAAAACCATGGTATTCTTCTTATCGCTTTGTGTCTCCATGGTTACAGTGCAAACAGGATCTGCTGCAGCAGCATGACTACCCATGGCCAAAATCTGAACAAATACAAGACAGAAAACAGGCTGCAGGTGTAGCCTACAGCGCAAACAGAAGAACGACAAAGCCATGAGTTCTTTTATTATATATACTGATACCGTTTTAAAGAGTTAAACGATGTCTCCTTGAGATTTCTGTGAGAACCTATGACTAGAAAATATATACTGACAGGAAAAACCCAATGGAAGTGGTCTCTTTCAAGATTCAGTTCAGTTCAGTTCAGTTCAGTTTTAGTTGTAGAGCCCAATATCACAAGGTCACCACATGGGGCTTTTACAGAATTTGTTGAACTGATAAAAAACACAATGAAAACTGGTGCCAGGCACAACAAAGCCCGCCCCTTGCAAACGTTTTAGCTCTTAATGGACATCTCCCTCTCAAAACATGAGACTATGGGTTTGGCCTTTCAAGGTCGCTCAAGGTCAAAGGTCATGATGCCATTTTGAAGCCCATGCCAGGGTTCCTATCTGTCAATAATAGTAACTAAGTCTCTATCTCCACTTGTTTTTCCGTTGTAGTCCATTTTAGTTTTTTAGGTAATGACCGAGTGACCCTTGACCTCTTCGGTCAACAATAGGTCAAAATCTATACAGTCAAGATGCAGAATTGAAAGACCAGCATTTTGGTGCTCACTGGAAGTCTGTAAGATGAATATTTCAAAAGTTATATCCAAAATTAGATTTTGACCTTTATTGTGACCTTGACCTTTGACCTAGAGTCTTCAAATTTGGC
>JAPQRP010000005.1:12699947-12710309 GCA_037367295.1 Apogon hyalosoma
TCTATTCTATTCTATTCTATTCTATTCTATTCTATTCTATTCTATTCTATTCTATTCTATTCTATTCTATTCAAAACACTGTATTTTACATCATGGCACAAGCACAAGAAGGAAAACATTGGTAGATAGATGGACTCTTAGGCTTTTATATATATATAAAAAAAACACAAAACATTCATTGTGAACTAGTGAAATAATCTACTACTAATCTATTAGCATGGTTAATTAAAAACAGACTAACTTGAACTGAGACAGGAGGCCCTAATGTAGTGAATGACACACGTTTTAGATCTTTTCTGCGTATAAGATACATATTTTACAGATAAATTATGTACCAGTGGTTTTAGGCCTATAACAGTGATAGAAAAATGTTTCAAAATAACTTCTATTCATTTTCATTTGTTATTTTTGTTGTCAGACAAAGCCAGAGGAATGAGGCTGAAGGGCCTCATTTGGGTCAGGAGCCACGGGTTGGAGACCTCTGGTTCAGATTAAGCATCTGGCACCAACCAGCTATTACTATAAGAGGAGCAGCGCAAGCTCAGTTATAATGGAATGAACATGTAAAAACCTAATATTTTACCTTTGTTGTGTCTGTAATAAATGTGTCACTGATACTAATACTAATTACCACCTTATCACCCAGCCCTAACTGTGAGACAGATAATGATAATAGAAAGGTTTTTGGTGGAGACAGAAAGATGTGAGTATTAACAATAGACAGTATTGATTTGCATTATAGTAAATGCAGATCCAACGTTTTTTGTTTTTTTTTTACTTTGACGCATACAGAAAATACTGGTAGTTTAATCTTTGGTGACATCCACTTTACAGAAACACACCAGATAAAGTGTCTGTTTTTTTATTATTTACATAACATTTTGCTACATTATAGTGCAACAGATAGCTCATATATAGCTATATTAAAATATTATTCTAGCTTATTATAATGTAGGATCAGTTCATTCAAGCCACTAAATTAACATGTGTGAAATATAAAGGTCAAGTTTATTTATATAGCACACTTCAAACAACAGAAACTGCCCAAAGTGCTGTACAAAGTTGTAGATACAAATGCAATATATAGCCTACTAAAATGAATAAAATAAGAATAAATACAAGACATATTAAAACTGATATAAAAAAACAAAAACAAATACACAAAATAGCATCTAAAACACAACAAGACGATAAAACAAATAAAAGTCACACACTTGTCATCAAATTAAATAAAGTCAAAAACTACACTGTAAAAACAAACCTACAGAATCTACTCAATAAAAGCGAGGTAACAATTTGCACTCATTTTGGTTGAGTAGATTTTACCCCATATTTTGAGTAAAATGTAACTAAATTTAACAGCTATACGACACTAAAAGAAATTAGGTAAAATCCACCTAACATATCCCAATAGTTTACACAACAAATTACTCATAAAAAGTGAGTAATATTAACGCTTAATTGTTAATAGGAACATGTTCATCTATTCAATTGTTATTAACAACTGATCAATGTAATTAATTAATCATTACTTATTCAAGGAAGGTTAGTTGTACTTGGAAAGCTGTCAGACACAGGAGGTATTCATCATCCAACCCTTTACCTTAATCCTTGTGCACATGAGACAAATCAGAAACGAAGACGTCAGTCTTGAATTTAATTTAAACCAACATTACATGGTACCCCATTACAGAAAGTCATGAAACAAAGGAGCAACTTAGCTCATGGTGCAAGAATATGCAACTCAATAGAAATATTCATTCAACAAAAACACTAACAAAAAGGGTATAACACACTTTAACTCTGCTTTATAAAAAGAACAACACTTCTTATCAACTCAGAACACTGTAAAACACATTAAAACTGTCCCAACTAGTTTGTCCCAATGCATTCTGGGAAACTCCCCCCAGCTGCTCCTCCAACACGTCACAATATTACGGAGTAGATTTTATTATATTAATTTCAAGTAGCAAATGTTACTGTTAACAAATAGGTAATGTATATAGAATTTAACCAGTCATAATAGATTTCACTGGGTAACTATTACTGTTGATTAAAATGTAACTGATTTCCATAGTTTGTATTTACCAACCCCCAAAATCCTTTTTTACAGTGTAGGCTGCTTTTTCCAGGATAAACATTCTGACTACTGCACTAGTTATATACAGGGTGCCCACAGCATTTTAAAAAGTCTTAAAAGTTTTGAATTTACAAATCTGCATTTAATACTTTAAAAAGTCTTCAAAAGGTATTACATTTGGTATGGGAGGTCTTAAGTTATGTTGCCATAAACTAGTTTTCTGTATTGTGTTTAAATGTGTCTGGGAAATGACCAAGCTGCAAAGAAAGTAACATTAGTCAACTCAGTTCCCCCGGTTCCCACACGACAATTTATATTGAAATTAGGAACCAATTATCACTAACTTTGCAACCGTCGGAAAGAAATGACTCAACGCTGGAGTAAAACACTAGATTTTCCTAAATTCTAGTAGTCACAAGTTTTTGCCAGTATGGCTGTGAAATGGGCATTAAATTTTGTTGTAAGTAGTCTTAAAAAGGTCTTAAAAAGTCTTAAATTTAACTTGTAGGAACCCTGTGTAGAGCCTCGTGGTGTTAGCGATGTGTCTTTAGCTCTATGTGCCATTGGGGATCTGATTAAACTATAGATATGCTGTACATACATAAAACAAAAATACTTTCTAAATTGTTCAAGATTGAAAACAATTATTATGATAAATCCCTCTAGCCTTCATTTAGTTCCATTAGAGGTAAATTGAAGTGAAATAAGTGTTTTTGATGAGAAAGTAAACAAAATAAACCCTTTAGACAAAAGAACGATGTCATGATAATTATATTCATTGTGATATAAAATATTATTGTGATAAATATTATTATTTCAATTCCCTACACACAGACTATAGAATCCTACAAACAACTGTAGATTTTTACTTGTAAATTGACAATAAAGGTCTAAGATAGATTGTACTCATATTTCTAATGTCATGAAACTGCAGATCAGTGAGGTGTTAATGGAAAAAATGTAAGAATTCCAGTAAAATCACCTGGAACCACAGTGTGGGCAACATCGGTGCAAAGACGGATGGGACGTTCTAGTGTAAAAAAAAAAAAAGGTTTCTCACATGACATGAAGGAGACGCACCAGGTCTCATTTGTAAGTGACCACATTGTACTTCAAATTCCAACACATTGTGCTTCCAGTCCAACCTGACTGCTCCCCTACATAACTTCACACTGTTGGAAGGGCTTTAAACCAACATTAGTTCATCGTCTTGAACTGAGAAAACCCTTAAAAATGAAGACATCATCAAGTTGAAGATGGTGTGAAGGATGACTTGAATCTTTTTAACTGTCAAATGTCCCAGTAGTGACTTTAGCATGATAGACTAATAACTAATAGTGGAGACTAGAAAACCACAAAGCGCAAAACATTTGTTTTCAACCATATGGGAAAACTGTGGCTCCAACAACCCCCCCCCCAAAAAAAAAAAAAAAAAAAAAAAAAAAAGGGGGACACAAGGGGTACTGTTTTTGGTTTGGTTTATTTCTTTGTTTGTTTGTTAACACTCTAGCAGCAAAACTATTGGTTGAATTCATACCAAACTGGGTTGATAGATTACCAGTGACCCAGGACAGATCTGACTACACTTTGGGAAAAGTAGGTCAAAGTTCAAATTTTTATGAATTTTTAAAAATATTTTTTTCCCTCATTTCTTATAATTGGTGAACTTTTAAATGTCTGTAGCAGCAAAACTATTGGTTTAATTCATACCAAATTGGGTTCATAGATTGCCAGTGACCCAGAATAGATGTGGTTATATTTTGGGAAAATTAGGTCAAAGTAAAATTTTTTAATGAATTTTCTTAACCCCCCCATTTACTTATAATGGGTGAAATTTCAAATGTCTATAAAAACGTCAATTTTGTTTCAGTTTACTTCAAACTTTGCACATATATAGAGGCAATTGATATGCTGACATCAGCACAGACATAGACATGATGACATCAGCAGGGGCGGGGTTTGTTGTGCCTGGAACCACTTGTTTTGTAGTGATGTCTGACTGTTGTTAGATCCATGTCAGCATGCATGTATCATGTCAAATGTTTTTTTTTGTTTTTTTTTTATTTTTTATTTTTTTATTTAATCATGCATGTCATGCCATACTATTTTTTGTAGCATTGTTTCTTAAAAGCCAAACCAGACACATCGTCTGCAAATGATCTACAGCGGCTACAGATCCTATTTACATTGCATTGATTACATATTTTAAGATGCAGCAATGGATAAGTGTGTTGTCCTTTTCAAGTGAAATTTAAATAAGTAAATAAAAAAAAACACAGTTCAAAATGTAGATGGTGAGATCCAGATACAGACGCTTAAGACTTTTTTCTGTCTTAAATAATGCTACAGTGAGCGCTTACTTCACTGTGTATCTTAGTAAATCTCTTGACCAGTGAATCATTGAAATACTCATCCCTGAACGAGTACATATGCAGTTAAGACCAACAAATAACTGCGACCACACCTTTCCAGAGGTAACATTACATTACAAATTATTTACATGTAAAAAGATCTGAATCTGGCACTGAATGTTCACTTGCATGGTTCTATATCACATAAATACTATTATTATGGAGTTAATATCACTCCTTAGCAAGTAGACTGTCTAAAGCTATACCAAATATATGAATAAAAACAAGCTTCCATTCAACAAACAGAAGCTCTGAATACATAAAGCTAAGTACTGCACTGCTGATAAAGAACTGAGGCTGAGTTGTTCATCATGTCTGTAATGGGAGCCTTCTATTAGCGGTGAGGTCTTATTAACCTTTCACTGTGTGGTATTTATTATATTAGTCTACGTTGTTCAGTTCCCTGTTGGACCTGGGTCTTTCTGTGTTAAATTTACCGGTTTTCCTCATGGATTTCCTCCAACACCCCCCCCCCCCCAGTCAAAACCTGTATATATTGGTTAATTCTCCTGTGAGTGTCATTGACCACGGAGCTGATGAACGTGTGCCACTGGTCCTTAAGTGCATTTAATGGTATCTGCACACCAATGTGCTAATGGCTAATGCTAATGCAAAATGTAAAATGTAAAGACCAGATTTCCTTCCGATGATAACCAACTGGACTTCCCCCTCACCTTCTCCTACATTTCCTGCAGAAAAACACCTGTTACACAAAAAAAACTGCTGCAGATACTCTAATGAAACTTGGTGGAAATGTAGGGCATGAGCTGAAGATGATTTCGTTACAACTAAAACACTAATCGTCTATCCATTATACAGTCAAAACCTTTTTCTTCCACTCTCTCTTAACTTTATTTGACAATACTTTGTGTGTCTCATCAAACAAGATCTTGAACACCAAACCAGAAGTAACGTATCCATCTTTACATGTAGAAGTTTAATTAATAATTCTTAGAGTTGTCATTCATGCTTTACACACAACATGCAACACATTCTGTGGTTTAATTTACAATACTTGTTACTATCAGAGCATTCGATTTAGTAATAAACAACTTTACTACCCTAGAAACTGCATGAACACCTTCTCCTTTAAAATGACGGTGTGAACTGGTGTGGAAACGGGTGGGGGCGATATAATTAAAGCTTCTTTTGTTGCCCACCACACTACCTTTCCCCTCCCTCCCGTTCTTTCATTCGCTCTTGTCACACATGATAGCATTTAACCAATCGTTCAAGGCTGAAGTGTGTGAGTTCTAATGAATGGAGCTGAGCTTCAGAATGCAGACAGGCTTCAGCCGCAGACCTCGGCTGAATGGTGCACCGCGGCAGCCTGGGAAAGGAAGAGGGTTATAAATTGTGTCAGTTAGCCTCCCTGAATAAAATGAAGCCATGTGGAAAATGAAATCCATTTCATCTGGGGGGGTTGTCTTCATTCCAGCAGTTTTTCTCCACATTGGGCATTGTGTACTTAAAAAAAACAAACAAAAAAAACTGATGAAATTAAATACCTAAATACTTCAATGTCCCCACAGTGGCATGTTTGAATGAAGTGAAAAAGTAAAAGTATTAAAGTAAGTTCTTAAGGTTTGTTTTTGTTACACATCAGAAGTAGATGAGCTGATTATACTTTGGCAAAAATGATTTCCGTTTTTTAAGTCTAATGTGTCGAATGTTCAGACATAGTTGTTTAATACCAGTGAAGTCAATTTCATATAATTTAAAAAATGTTATTATAGTATCAGTTGTATTATTATTATACTGTATTTTCTTAAATAAAAATGGGAAGTCAGTTATAAGCTAGGTGTTGTGGGCTACACAAATAAAACAAAACCTGGTTCTTAATTAAAGGTCTGGTAAAAAATAAATAATTAATACACTTGTGGTGCCTGTCATGTAATGTGCTGCCAGTCCTCTGTTCACTTATACAAATTTTATTTGATATATTCAACAATGTAATTCTTTTTAACATTTCTGGATCACTTACCGGTGTTGTGGCAAAATCCACATAATATAAAAATACACACTGAGAGTCTGAACCAACACTTTAATGAACTTAAGTCAACTTGTTAACGTGTTGCTGCTCAACCTCCTGTCAGACTAAAGCAGCAGCGTTGACTGTGTCCAATATTATTTGTAGTGTGGACAGAGATATTTAGTAAAATGACGGTCATGTGGACAGGATTTAAGAGGCCGTGAAGAATCATCTGCCAGGAAGCAGCTTCATTAACCTTGTCAACAAGTGACTGAGTAACTCTGGTTATGTTTGTTTTCTCTGCTGTAAAATGTGTTTTACAACAGAGTTAAATGAGACATATCATCTTGTCTTTATTTTTTCCGTAGGAAGTAGAAGAAGAAGAAGAAGAAGAGGCTCAAGAGTCCCCGGAGGAGGACTAAGCTTCCACACATGAAACCTCTACCTCGTACCGCTGTCAGGTCTTTCAAAGGGAAAAGACTGCCTTGACCACTTATGTTTTGACTTTTTCCACATGATGTTTTGGTTTAATATCAGTTAGAGTATTTCTTGTCCAGTTTTTTTTTTTTTTTTCTTTCGGTTTGTCTTTGGGTGCAGCCACAACTGTTCGATCACTGAACAGTATTGCATCTTAGAATTCCTTGACATGTTTTTAATATAGACCATCTAGATTACAGCAACTCCATTAACAACTACAAAAACCTTTAGTCATTGTGCTGTTGCTGTCTGTTTTTGTCTGAGCTGATAGAGGCAAAGTTAAATGTTCAGCTCTAGACATTCTGCCTCTAAAGCAAAACAGACTCAAATCTGGCAAACAAAGAAAAGCCATTTAGTGTGTATAAGAAAAATGACACTCCTAAATGACAAATAGCTGTTAACAAACCTGTTGCTTCACCCAAAAGTGTAGAGATTTGTGGCTCAGGATCGTGGGAGCATCATCATACTGTATTTTGAAATGCATTAGCAGGGAGCGAATCTTTCTGACAGCATCACATTAGTGCTGAGGTGCAAATCTATTGCAAGTGAGTTACCACCGCAGCCACTACGTTTCTCCCATAGACACACACCCAGAGACAGAACACACACTCTGTCACTGCTGACTGATTCTCCAGACATTCGGAGCAGACAGGAGATTCAAACAATCTGGTTTTGTCGTACAGAAATGTAAAACACATGTCTGCTGTTCCGATATGTCAGTGTTGGCCCTAAAGAACACACAAGCCCCCGTGACCTGCCTACGTTCACCCAGACTGGTGTGGGACCACCAAAGACATGGAGATGCAAGTCGTAGCTCAGGGCAGTGGTTTATCCATCATGTCGGCCTAAAACTGAAGTCGCTGTCATTGGATCAGGTTTAGTTTCAGCGTCAGACTTTCTTTTTTTCTCTGCGATAGTGAATGTTTCTTTACTCCGTGTTGGGTGTAGTAGTAGCGTTAAACCCTCAGATTATAGCAAATCTGTCTGACAAACAGTCAACAGTAAATGGTTCACCAGTAAACGATAGTGTTTCCATATTTGTATGCACATTTTGAAGTGTCACATTAAAATTTTCTTCCATTTGGTACATTTTATGCACGGTGTTGGTGGTGGTGGTGGTTAGCACTATCCAGTGTTGTATAAAGTACAGGAACCTCACACTTGAGTAGAAGTACAGGTACCCTACAAAAATCTTACTTTGGTAGAAGTTCAAGTCACCAACTGAAATACTACTTAAGTTCAAGTCTTTAGTATTTACTGTACTTAAGTATATCAAGTAATCTACAATTAAATGTACTCGAGTAATGAAAGCAAAATGTTAATAACCACCAAAGACAGTCAGAATTTGGAATATTACGCTGTTGCTCACATCAGCAGATCACCCACAGGTTGTGTGTGGACCATCATTTGGACTTAAGCATTACGTGATTAAACCCAATGATAAATCATCTTCTTGACTTTGTTGCAGTCACCGGTAATCTCAGTAGTGAAAACTCCAAATTGCCTTTAATTTATTTTTTGTAACGAGTAACGATACTGTGCATTAAAAATGTATCAGAGCAGAAGTATGTAGTTAAGAAATGTAGTGAAGTAAAAGTGAAAGTAAACAGAAAAAAAAATACTCAGTAAAGTACAAATTCTACCAAAACATACTTGAGTACAGTAGTGAAGTATTATTACTTAGTTACTATACAACACTGGCACTATCACCTCACAGCAAGAAGGTCCTGGGTTGGATTCAGCATTGGTCTTTCTGTGTGGAGTTTACTTGTCCAGCTTCCTCCCACAATCCAAAGACAAACATAAAGAGGTTAACTGTCGAGTCTAAATCGCCCGCTGGTGTTGATCGGTTGTTCTGTTATGAACTGGCGACACATCCAGGGTGAACTCCGCCTTCGCCCGTATGCTTCGACACCCCTTTTATCCTTTGTCCCTCACGAGGACTAAAAGGTTCAGAAAGTGGAGGGACGGATGGTATTGTCCATAACTGGAGACAGAAGATTTGTGAATACTTCTACTTTGGCTTGATTTTCCAGCTGCAGTTCTTGGTTTAGTTTCCAGATTATATCCTTTATGTATTCACCACCTTCTGAAGACTATGACTGTTTAGGCAGCACTGTTTGTTTTCCTGTGACCTAGTGAAGTCGCCCTTTACTACACAAAAATTGACCCAAAAATCATGGCATAAATATGAAAACACTGTAAGACTATTACATTCTCAAATCCTTGTTTTACCTAAAGCATTAACATTACGTAGTAAACACATCTGCTATAAGAATAAGTCTCTATAATAATAATATAATAAAGTCTTTATTTGTCAGAATCCCACTGATCTCTGCACTAATCTCCCTGTCTTTGATGGAAGGCCACACCTCTTTAAAAGGTTTAGGGAATGACAGCATCAACAAGCTTATCTGTACATAACTCATTTGTATTGTTCATTGCACAACAGAGCTTTAAAACCTTGAATCCATCACTGATGTCACACTCAAAAGAATCAGACATGGGTTGCCTTGAAAAAACAAAAAACAAACCTCAATAACAAAAACCACAGGAACAAACCACACATTACCTCATGACACACTTAATACCTGGATTTAGTGGCAGCCTGACATTGGGTGACTCATCCCACACTGTATCTCCAGGTAACCTTGCATGTAGGGAAACCTGACAGTGTGCCAGCACTTTCAGGTCTCTGATATGCAATATCTTCTAATGATTTCAAACTACCTCTGACTTGGCACAATGCTGTTGCTCAGTACACACAAACCAATGCACAGGAAGGCAGTGTGCATCAAGATATTTGAGAATGTGTTGTAACTTAATATTGTACATGAAAAGCGAGGTCATGCCGGTTGTTGTCTTGTCATGGGGGAATGGCAGCAGTTTGTCTGTAAACGTTCTGGTAGTGATGGGTAAAATGAAGTGTTCTGAAGCATGAACCTTTGTTTCATAACGGTATTGAAAAAGGTTCACTACTCAAAGCTTGTTTCGATCATGTGACCCATGATGTCCGAAGTGTCACATGACACATACACCATGTGATGGGTTTGAACACTAATTCAGTGGTAGTGTTTCATGATTCACAGCTGATAAATCTGTACGGGGGATTTGATAAGAACATGAACAAAACAAACAAATAAATAAACAAGTGGTGCCAAACCCCACCCCTCGCGCATATTTCACCCATTATAAGTAAATGGGAAGATTTTAAAAATTTCTAAAAAATTTGAACTTTGACCTACTTTTTCCAATATGTAATCAGATCTGTTCTGGGTCACTGGCAATCTATGAACCCAGTTTGGTATGAATTCAACTAATATTGCTGCTAGAGTGTTAACAAACAAACAAGTGGTGCCAGGCACAACAAACCCTGCCCCTCACAAATGTTTTAGCTCTTAATGGACATCTCCCTCTCAAAA
>JAPQRP010000005.1:12758483-12772263 GCA_037367295.1 Apogon hyalosoma
TTGAGGGGACAGTAAATTTACACTGTTATACAAGCTGTACACTGACTACTGTACATTGGATCAAAGTGTCATTTCTTCAGTGTTGTCCCATGAAAAGATATAATTAAATGTTTGCAGAAATGGAAGGGGTGTACTCACTTTTGTGAGATACTGTATAATAGATTTGTAAATTATTGATTAACCCATTAGAAAACCATTAATTAGAGCCTATAATTGCATTTCTGAATTTTTTTGCCTTAAACTTGCACATGTGTAATAACAATAAAGTTGAATCTAATCTAATCTATAATTGTCCTGTGTTGAATTCCTCATTAGAGGTTCATAAAAGTGAATTTGTCCATTTTCTAGTTAATGATCATGATATTTGTAAACGTGTACCCAAACAAGTCAACATACTTTAACTTCAACAATGCGATGAATAGATAAATAGTACCCAAAAATAAAAACATAAATACCTGAAATTAAATGTCTCTGAAAGCTGAAAACCTGAAAGTGATACAACTGACAGTTAATTTTTATAGATTTATTTATTAAAACGTATAAAGTCACCACTTACATAGCTTTAGCTTAAAAAAAAAACAAAACAAAACAAAACAAAAAAAAAAACAGCATTTGTAAATAGTTTAAGTAAACAGATTTTAAAGGTGAAAACATTTATGGGACAAAGAGGAAGTTTTAATTGAAAAATAAAACAGATTGTATGTGTTCACAGTGGGTTTGTTTTAAATGGTTTAACAGAACAAGGAAGAATAACATTCATCCATAAATATTCATATATGCCATTTTACAGCATGTAAACATATTTAAAGGCAGAATTTGTAGAAAAATATAGAAAATATAAGCACAGAATCAGAACTAAGACGTTTTCTCACATAAACAGATTTATCATCTTGTCTTCTTTAGTATCTCATATTTCATATGCACAATACTGGCTGAGGTCCATATACATACAATAGAACAAAAATCAGAAAAAAAACATCAGAAATAACATCAGATATTAATTACTCATCTGACAGCTGCAGAAAAAAGTGTCAGGTGCACAAACACTACCTGCAGCTTATTAAACACTGCAGCAAACACTGTTAAGTTTTAGTAAAAAGTGGAGCTGTGCAACAAAAACTGAACAGTACAGAGAAAGTAACAGTTGTGCAGTGAAAATTAGCATTACAATAAATAAACACTTAAAGGTAAAAGGTTAACTCACTTTATTATCCCTGTAGGGAAATTCAGCCTCTGCATTTTACCCACAATGCACACACCTGCCATTAGCTCCTAGCATAAGAACTTAGCATTAGCACCTAGCACGTTAGGAAGGCTTATTTTTATATATATATGGCAGGTGTATATATATAAAAGGCTTATTATAGCATCTTCTTAAAGCACCAGAAACTGTTTGGCAAATGGCAGAACAAGGCTGGTGTGGAAATTAGCCATGGCACATTAGAAATAAGGAGTTATAAAATAGTCAGTGTGCAGCAGTAAAAATATAAACGGTGAAGGTCTGTACTTCAAATATGCAATACTCTGTTGAGAAATAAATTTTATTTGCAATTAAAAGCTTGGGTGCATCAAAAATTGCAAATGTAGACTGTAACTGGTAAGAAATTATTCACTATTCTGGTGGAATTTACCACACTGGGCTGATGTTTACAACTAGCAGTGAACAACAATTAGCCACTGTCCACTGTAAAATTTTTGTGCACGAGAAATTGCTGCTGCACAGCAGGAGCTTGTTGTAGGTAAGCTGGTATGCATCAAAACAAGTTGCCTTTCACAGTGAAAAAAAAAAAAGAAACAAAAACTACAAAAAACTATCCAATGAGCATCAGAAACTGGTAGGCAGTTACACAAAAGGTCAAAGCAAATTATAAATGAATATAAGTGACATGCTTTGATGCTGCAATAATATGTTGTGATATGTTATTGTTATAGAATGATTCACTGAGCACACGGTGGAGACTTTTTCAGTTTCATTTTCAACAGTGAGCAGAGCTTCACTTGTGCCCACATACACTTACTGTATTTTTTCACTGGGATTGTCATGAACCTCTCAACGGACTGCACTCATGATATTACAGCTTTACTCATCTGACATCAACATAAATAACACACAACATGTAAAACTGAACTGTAAACACAGTAAGACAAAACACAGAATGACCCAGCCTGAGTACGCACACAGAGTGTTTTAGCAAACACCAATAAACCTTGCTACTACAACCAACTTGACCAAAGCCCCATTGGTGTGCTGCATTATTGTGGACACTATGAGCATATGATTCAACTTCTGTCAAACAGAACAAAAAAGATTCCAGCTCCAGGTCAAGTTCACACTAGTGTTCAAAGCTTTAGCTCTAACTCAGTTTGTAAAAGCCAATATTCAATATCTAAAACCATTCCAGCAGTCACATTCACAAGTAACATGAGTGAAAATTGGCTTTGTGTTTGGTCTGAACACAACATTAGAAATCACAAGTACATTTGAAACTGGCTGTCTTACTATACATTGGAGTGTTATACATCTATATTAACATCTACAGTGCTATTAGTAGCTAAAGTTTTAAAACTAGCTGGTGATAATTAAAAACTACTTACATTATATCAGATGCCAGCTGATGTGCACAAAAAGCACCACTCAAAAAAACTACTAACTAACTATTTTAACAATAAAAATGACCTATTGCTCATCAGAAACTACAGAAATCTCATGTACAAAAGAGAAACTGGTAACAATAAAGTGAAACTTGTCACACTGCTAACATTTCACAACAGCCAGTGTATACAGAAAATATGTATGACAAACTACAGTATTTACAAAAAAAAACAAAAACCAGTTTGTGTGGAAAAGAAATGGTTAAGTTCAGAGCAGATACTTCCTGCTGCACAAACTAAATGAGGCACACCTACAGTTAGACAAGATTTGATGCAAACAAGCTTTTTCTGTATCAAACTAGAAACTAGTCAGTAAACTTTGGCATATGTGTAGGATCCAGATAAAATTGGCTACTGTGAATATTCTGAACTACCTTGTGCTCCTTATAAGTTGAAGTGTATCAGAAACCAGTTGATTTATACAAAGAGTAGCTATGAAGAAGTATACAAGAAGATTTTTTCCAGCAAAATCTATTTACTGTTCATGAGAAGAGTCTGCCCAGTTGAAAACATGCTCATAAGGCTGATGGAGAACATAGATTATTTTGACCTAGTCTAATTCACAGGAAGTAACCTTTTGGAATAAGTCTGCCATTGGCTGACAATTCCAAGTGGCATTCCCTTCCCCTGTTATCTCTGCATTAGGGTTTTCAAAGTTTGCTTTGCTACGTGAAGCTGGAATTTTTTGACAAAGATGTGGATCAACCACTGATGCTGTTTGGTTCTTTGCAGCTGTGTGGTCTTTTGCAGGGATGCAGCTGCTGTAATGCCAGGGTGTGCCTCCATGTGAACAACATGGAGGAAACACACTGCAAAAGAAAGATCAGTGAATCCTACGTTATGCATCAACCTCGACAACTGTGACAGGTCATTCATTCATTTACTCATTTTCTGCTTAGTCCTTGAAAGGGTCACATGGTAGGTGGGATAGGCTCCCACCTACCAATGGGTGAAGGTGGGGTACACCTTGGGCATGTCACCAGTAAATCCCAGGGCGGACATATACAAACAACCAATCAGTCTCACTTTCACACCTATGGGTTTATTGCTGGTGCGGACATAACTCCTGCAGTACTGCAGCGCAAATGCAACACTGAATTTGTTTTCATCATTTTGATGTTATTTATGGAGATCAGTCAAGCTGTTATAAGTCAGTATGAACATGTAATATACAGTAATATAACTGATCATATTAGGGAATTTGTTGCAATGGAAATTAAAGATACTTAATGTGAAAGAGAACTAGTTAGTAACAGTGAAATGAAGCTGGTATGGTTAGAAAGTTCAGCAGTGAATTAGTAAACATCTGCATTAACAACAAAGCACTGATTATTATGAACAACCAGTCACTGCTGATTTGAAGCTAATTGTAACATGTTTCATTGCTCATTAGAAACATGCCTGTAATGAATTAAAAAAAAAAAAATCTCTGACCTGCACTGTGAAGTTATTTCCAACAGTAAAAGTTTTTCTGAACAGAGGCACACCATTTTCAAGAAAATGTTCTTGTTCCCAAAGTGCATAAATATTATTGATTAATACTTTGGTTTGTAAATTAAGGAAGTGAAGATTTTCACTGCAAGGCTCTGTTTTTTGTGCAGAAATCACTGATTTTTTCTCCTCCATCTGCTTTGTTCTCTGTCACTGTCTCTGTCACTCCCAGACTGTGACCTCATGACCCCGCTGACCTCATGACCCCGCTGACCTCAACAGGTGAGGACACAGCGGGAAGCGTCCTGATCTCACACACATACACTCACTCTCTCAGGTGTTCAGTTTTGTGGTTTTGGGACACAGGCGGCTCAGCAGAATCTCAGAGTACACCTGATTCACTGGTCCTCTCACGTGATAAGATGAGGCATAAGACCCCACCCCCTGGTCCACATCCAGCACGGCTGATTGGCTCCAGAGTCTTGGTCTCGGTCTGGTGGATTTGGTCCTGCTGACTGTTGGTGTTGTGTCATATGAAGTCTTTGAGGAGTCCAACTTCTCCACCTAGTTCACAAAGAAAATAGATGAGAACGTTGTTGCTGCGGGGGTGTGGCCAGTGTAGACGTATCATGTGATCACGCTGCGCTCTAGATCTGATTTTGATCATGTACATTAGAAACACTTTGACTCCAAGAAGTCTCAATAACAGATTCATTCTAATTTACAGAGAAATAAAGTGACATTACCTCATGAAAATGGCAGGCACACCGTCCCTGCAGAAACTCTTTGTAGCGACCCATTGTGATGCTGAAGGTGTCAATCACCTCATACCCATAATGCTTTGCTATGGTAATGATGTTCTGGTTCTCTCTGTAGAGTTCCTGAACTTCTCTCTTAGCATCCATAAAAAAATCTTAATTAGCAATAAGTTTTGATGTTATTTTTAAATTAAACCATAACTGACAGAAACATACCAGACTGAGTGATCGTATCCCGTCGACAGGAAGGTGGAAGCCCATCCCCAAAGACTTCACCACCACCTCGATGTTACTGAGACCCTCTCTGAGCATGGAAAATCATTGTCACTGTCCCATTTGTTCAAACTTAACACTTACGTCATAAAATGGATGTGTGTTTTATCACCTGTCCAACATTTCTTTGATGACTCTCAAGTGATTGGTGTTGAGCCACTGGACTCCTCCCACAACCAGCACCGTCTGGTGGGAGTTCAGTAGGGGTCGTGACCTTCAGGAAAAGGAATCTCATCAGTGCATAAGAGGAGTACAGCTTACCAGTAAACACATGAACACAGAGACTGTTTGATTAGTGTTTTCAATTTGACAGTTGAGTTTTATTGTACATGTTACAGTTTTATGTAAAAAAAAAAATCCCTACACACTGTTAAATTTTCAGGTTGTCCATCTGTTTGTCTGAGGAAGACCTTGAAGCAGTTTGTTCAAATTTACCACAAACCTTCACTTGGACTCAGTTGATAGAACTGATTAGATTTTGTGCAAAGGTCGAAGGTCAAGATCACTGTGAGACAGATCATGTGACCAGGATGAATGACAGAAAATAAATGCCCTGTGTATGACATGTTGTTAAAAAGTATGTGGTTTGTACGGGCCTTGATGTGATTTCTGTGGCCCCAGTGGTGTGTGTTTCTCCCGTCACCTCCTTACAGTACTGTGGAGAACGAGTTGCGTGCACCATCCATCTAAGTCTCGTGCATGTCCCTGGAGAATTCCAAAAATTTGGAAAACCTTGAGGCTCACTTGTCGTATTTGCCTTTGCCAGCTAGAACTGACATTTGTTACCTCATTTGTGGTCATATATCTCTGCTTGGTGAGATATATGAGATAGATAAACCTTCAGGCACCACATACAATGTGAATCTAATTGTCCGGGCGATTGATTAGCATCACCACAGAAAAAACAGTTAACCACAGATATGCAATAAAAAGAGAATGACAGGAGTAATGGTGGGAGTAACTATGACTCTCTTAAGGTAACCAAATGCCTTGTCATCTAATTAGTGACGTGCATGAATGGATGAACGAGATTCTCAATTTTCCCAGTAAGGAAAATTGTCGGGTAACTACAGAAGTTACCCGACACAAAAAACACAAGGAAAAAAGAATGGATGAGCCCCCAATTTACAACACACACAACAAAACACAGTGTGTATAATAGGGCAAAAAGAATGAAAAAATGAACAGGTTTATGTTGGTTATTTAACACTGTAGTGTATTTGTCTCTTGGTACAGTTAATACCACTGGAATAGTTCACTGGATTCATATGTGTTGATATAGTTTGAAATTATTCTTTACCAAAAAAAAAAAAAAAAAACAACAACAAAAAAAACCCATAAATATATAATTTAAAAAGTTCAGTGTAAATGTAATAGCTTTTAAGTGTTCTATATTACACATCTGTACAAACACGACTGGTATTAGGTTTAGCTGTAATTATTGTAATGGTTTGTTTTCTGGCCTGACATGTTTTCTGTCCAATAGACGAACTAAAAGTCTTCAAATTACTTAAAGTGCTGCAACTAACAGAATCAGCTGTGTAAAAATAGAACATGTAACCATATTACAGTAAGTATATCATGTCTCTTTTACCCTATGGTGCTTAAAAATGTGCAAGTCACTTGTTTGAGCCAGTGTTTGCTTTGTGTGTCCTGGGATTTTAGCTAAGAGGATATTAACTCTGGTTTGCCCTCACACAAAGGAGGTGACGGTAACACACCCTAATGCTGGATGACATTCACTATAAAATGGAACAAAGAAGAACAGTTCTATTGGACAACTGTAGAAACACAGTAGAGCTGAATGACAACCTGGTTCCTCTGTAGGTACAAACGTCTCATTCTAATGTAATGAAAACCCAACAATTCTTTTCAGGTAATTATACAACATTGAAAACATGTATTTAGTGATTTTGGACCCATCACCAGGGGATATTTGTGTAAAATTTGGAGAATTCTGCCAAATTATTCCTGGGATTTATTATTCATGAGAATGGGACAAATGGACAACCTGAAAACATGAAAAATCAGTGTATCATGTGTGAGTGTAAAATCATGTTGTTGTAGCTGTAAATGCAGTGGTCTGCAGTATTTTCATCCACCTGTGCAGCAGCTGCTCCAGTGCCTGTCTGAACGTTGGCCTCTGACTTGTCTCCAACCAGAACTGAGGATAATACGAGTAGCTGATCACAGTCCGACCCCCATTCAGGTTCCTGTAGACCAGCGTGTCGTGGGCCTTCCCCCAGTCCTCCAGACTGGAGTTTACCCGCTCCATCAAAAAGTACATCATCCCCCGATTGGTTGAATCGCCAATGAACAACAGCTAAGGACGAGGAGAGAGGAGTTGAAGACAAACAGTCAACAGAAGAGGAAGAGGATGGAAGGAATACAAATATCACCTGACCTCATCTGTGATCACATGACCTCACCTTCCTGTCCGCCATACAGTCCTGCAGCTGTGGGCAGTCCACTAGAGGGTGATAACAGCTGTCTGGTCGCCAGGCAACCTCCCTCCAATCACAGGTCCTGTTGTCTGAACAGCTGAGACACGGCACCACCCATCGACCTGAGAAACAGATGATAAGACCCTGCTTTGGTCCAGAGGTGTACTCTTTGATGGGAAGAAGCAGGTTAATGTTTGCTTTTGGAATCAGAGATGGGAAGTGATTAGCTCTGCTTAGACAAAGGGAAGCTGTTAAAGGAAAGTTGCATTTTTTCTCCATATGGTCCAAATAATAAGTCAAAATTATGTTCACTTTATTATAAAAGCATGAAGTTTAGCATTCTGATCATTTTCAGAAATGATGCTGGTGCAAAAACACTCTATGTTGGCCATCTTACTTTCCTCTATAACATATCTATGTACTTTGCATCACATGTCCTGAATCGAATATTGGAAGAAAGGTGATGCCTATGTGTCACAATGACACCATTTACAAATTCAGTAGCTGTTGTGTTGTTGTTAAACCTAAATCTAACAAAGAAAATACAGTGAATATTAATGTAGCCTTTAAACAAAAGCTCCACAACATGTGTATGTAACAGACATGACACATAACTGAACTATTCACCTGTGAAATTTATGAGTTTGAATATGGTATTATTGTGAACATCAAGACATATATTCTGTTTTATTCTTTCTTATTTCGTCTGGTTCAGGAGATGTTCTCCATTGTGATAGCTCCATCTCAGAAAAGGTTCAGCCCCTCAGACGCCATGCTTTTATGATAAAGTGGACATCTTTGTCACGTGTCACACTGAACGTGTTCTATCTGTGATAATGCAGTTTCGTCTTGTTACCAGTATGTAACAGTAATTTCTGGACTTAAAAATAATGATGTGCCTGATTTATGAAAAGAAAATCATTTATTTTTCCTTTAGGTAATTAATGTTAGTTATTGCCAAACTATACCCAGAATATTTAACATTTTTACACTCACTTACTGTCGTGTCCCCTCTGAATGCTGGATTAAGCTCCACAGTTAATGTTCAGGTGATTTGACTGTTTATAACCATCACCTATAGAATGTCTGTTTATGTAAAAAGAATAATCTGAATATTTTGTATCATAAAATAAAATAAGGGACTGTATTTAAATGACAGATAATTGATTTCATATGCTAGCAACAGGATACAGCTTTTTTTGTGTGTGTGTGTGTGTGTGTGTGTGCGTGTGTGTGCGTGTGTGCAAAATAAATCAGCTTTCTGTACTAGATCTGATAATATCAGATGGTTTTTGTTCATGGTTTTATGAAAAACTGAACATATCTCAAATTTGTTGAACATCATCTGGAAAAATATGGAATTACAGTAACACTGATTAATAAAACAGTATAAATATTTTGTCACACCTGGTTCGTGGCCTGAGCTACAGGACTCTGCTGGGCTCTGAGATGTGATCAGAGGTTCCAAACCACAGGGACGACCAGGCTGAACCAGCAGACCACAGTCCTGAAACCAGAACAGGACAGTTTTTACCAGATTGCACAAGGAAACCACTAATATTCATGTTCAATGAGCTTCATTCATGAAAAATGTTTTTTTTCTGTCTGAAAAATTAGTCACTGATAGTCATCATAGTTGGAGATAAATCGACGCATTGTTGAGGCTTCTTCTTCTCTTCCCGTCCTCATTATTTTGTCTTCTCGTCTCATATCAAAGCTTCTCCTTCTTCTTTCATCCTCTTACTTCTTCTTTCTCTTCTCCTCTCTCTTGTGTCTCTCCTGGTCAGAGGTCAGAGGTCAAATAAACTTGACCTGCTCAGCGCAGAGGCCCCGTGGGAGCCGCCACGTCTGGCCCGGAGTTCAGACGCTCTCTCTTCTTCTGCTGCTGCTGCGGGGGTTTCTGCGTGGCGGCGTCACATTCTGCACGGCGGCGTCGCAGCTCGCAACAAAGTGCGACAAGAAAACTTAACAGGGATTTTCTTGTTCGTACCTGAGTTCAGTGTACAGCTCAAACAGCCGCCGCCCCATCACCTCCACACACCAGCAACAAGGACAAAACGCCGCTGCCGCCTTTCATCCAGCAGCAAGTTTAAAGCAAGAGCTCAGTGTGCGCCACGTAGACGCTTTACTGTTTCTACTGATTACGTCCTCAAGTCAACAAGAGACAAGAATGGAAAAGGAGAAAGAAAGAGGAAAAGATGAAAGAGTTTGTTTTGTTTTAACAAAAAAAAAAATCGTCATGAAGTCGTTGCTATGCTGCTACAACAGATCTTTAATTTTAATTAGCTGCATAATCTTGCTGACCCAGCCATGAAAAATGGAGTAAAGTGAGTAAAGAGTGAATGATTTACAGCTGTTAAATAATATGTAAGCGAAAAACACTGCTGACTAGAAACCAACACATACACATTGTCTGTGTTTTATTTCTTCATTTAATGCTTCACGGTGAAGAATTGCCCTTAAAACACATATTTTTGAACATCAAACCTTCAAATGTCCTTTTCTATTATACTTGTTATTATTTTTACTATATTTCCAGATATATCTGTGATCAATACAATGTGGTGTTGGAATGGTCTTTGCAGAAAGTGGAGCCATATCAGACACAGAGCCAAACAACTGGTAAAACAAATACACTTCAACACATCTAAATTGAATTAACTTTATGTAAAACTATATGCATTTGACAGCCTGTTAAGAAGTATGTTTTATTGTGTTTTCTCACTTGGGCAAACCAGGCCAGAACCAGGCAAAAAGATGGAACTGTACTAGGAAGCACAGTGTTTTTGCTTTACTATGAAAGAATAGAATAGAATAGAATAGAATAGAATAGAATAGAATAGAATAGAATAGCCTTTATTGTCATTGTGTGTACAATGAAATTATGAGTGCAACTCCAGTCAGTGCAGCAATATTTTTAAAACACCAGCACTTTAGAAATAAGAATAGAGCGAATATAAAATTACAAAAACTAAAAATAAGATAAGAAAATAGAATATCAGTTTTACAATTTTACAAAGTAACTTAAAGCAGCGTATGACTTTCATCACTAACAAAATCCCCACTAATAGCCTAATTATCACTAATCCATTAGTCTTTCTGTACTTATGCACCTAAATCACTTCCCTCACAGTGAACCACTTTGAAGATGACTCCATCACAAGCAGTCCGTTTGTTTACATACCAAAGCGATACGTCACTCGGGCCTTTTTGGGAATTTTGTTGTGAAGTGCATGGTGGGAATTGGAATCCCACGCAGCTGCAGCAGCAACAAACACAGAGACAACAAGTAATGAAACTGTGTCCACTACCAGGTCAGAAGAAATGGAAGAAATCATTGTAAGACAATTGTCATCTTATAATACAGGGTGTGTGATCATGAAAAACAATACTTAGACATCAGTTTTATGGCATTTTCAGAATATGTCATTGTGTAGGCTTATCATACACATACTGTTAGGAGTGAGTGAGCAGTGAGTGTCCGTCCATACCCCGTATGCTTGTGAGGGGTGTATGATTTGAAGGACAGAGCCACTAACAGTATTATAGATGAAGTAAAAGGCCAAGTGAATTATATTTATTTCCTTCCAAAAAGTAAAACTATATTTTCTTTGTATTTGAATGTCAATGTAAAATTAAATAAATACTGTTATCATTAATAAATATTATGGCTTCCATCTGTCTCATCAATCTTGCAAGAAATTACGAAATCTATTATAAACTCTGTATTATCTATGTCTGCACAGTGTTATACTTTAAGGGTTTGCATGGTTTGTGGCACTGAAACGGTGGAGCCTAAAGTGATTTTTTTTTTTTTTCATGGAACCCCAAATCCCTGGCAGCAAATCTCTCAGAAACAGGGTTGTATTTCCCTAGAAATAACAAACCATGCCATAGAGGTTTACAGATTTGGCTCAGATTTGATTTTTACATAAACACACAGTTAGGGTCAGCATTAAACTACATTAAGTACATTTCACAAAAGAACATGATAACAGGATAATCAGTAAATGGCAAATATTTTAAACAACAGAAAAAATGTCACTTTTTAACAGGAGGGCTTCTCTGACCAAAAATTAACTGTATTAGTTTTGTTTAAAAGTACCTGCTTCTGAGTTCATTATTATACATATTTATGATATTTCTTGTAATATTATTTCTTTTAATACCTTTTATTTGCATTAGTATGACTTTATCAAGGGATATGCTAAACTTTTCAGGCATTTTAAATAATAGAACATCAGAAAAATATAGAAGTTGGTGTATATAATATATACAGTTATGGTTTTGCCAAGCTTCAAAGATAATTATGTGAAAAAATACAGCAAAAAGAATATTAAGAATATGGACAATATCACAGCAATTAAGTCTGAAAACTGACTTAAATGACTGACGCTGCAGGAAAAACCACATTTTGTTCATATTACAAGAAGTGGAGTAAAACGTGCTGAAGATCTTATAAAAAGGTTAGTTTTACCAAGTTTACAGTAGAAATTTTTTGTCAGATTTAATCAGAAACATAAAATAATCTGTGGTGATCAAAGAGGTGGAGAGATTGATCCTAATCTGCTCTGGCTCTTGTATAAACCTGGTGAATGTGCTGATCCACATCCATCAGATCATCATCTGCGGCTCATGGCTGCTGCTCACAAACTTCCTAAAATCTGCTGTCAGGGAACCAAAACTCCCCTAAGAGCAAGTTGACCTGAATCAGTCTGACAGTGGAGAATCAGGAATTCACAGCCGACATAAAAACTGCTGAAACACATTTCCTGTCAGATATACCCAACAGTTCATTTTTCAGCCTTGAGAAACAGAGTGAAGCTGAGGATACGTTTATTTACAAAAAGTGGTGATTGGTGCAGAAATGGAAGGAATCTGACACGGAACAGAAAACGTTTTACGTTCTTGTTTGATGTTGTTTTTTGTTCCAGTAGAAAAACATGATTCTTAATAACTGAAACAGTGGATTTCTAATGATTTTTGATTCATCTGAAATTGTTCTGAGGAGAGGAACTGGACCTGAGAGTAAAATGTATCCTACTTTATCTAAAATTTTTATTCTCTGTTCTGATATAACAACATATTGACAGTTTTCTCAACATCTGCATGGTCAGTCTGAAATATGTAGGGGATGATATTATAATAAAGGGTTTTTAAATCGCGTAGGAAATGTTAGATGTAGAGGGGGGGTTTTAGGACTTTTTGAAAATTCCAACACAATAAATGTACTAGATTCTACATAAGAACATACAAACAAAATAATAAAATGCTTTTAATCATTGACAAAATATGCTTTTAGCCATTTTCATCAGTCTGGAGCATTTGCAAAAGCATCATAATACTTGCAGTTTTAAAAATATTTCAGTGTCTTTATGTTTGCGCTTCTTAAATTAAGTTTCTAAAGTTGATGTCAGAGTGTTCCACAGATGCTCTGAGATAAAAGTTAAAGATTTAACTTAAAGCCTCTCTCTGATTTATGTGGGTTGAAAGCTGGGCTGTCCTGAGGTTCTGGCTCCGTTCCCGTTTGGACTCAGTTCAACAGAGATTAGATCACAGAGTCAGAGAAAGCAGATTCAGACAGACACTTCAGGCCATGTTTGTTCACTTTGTGCACAAGTCATCTTGATTATTACTAAATGTGTATCAGAGTGTATTGTAAAAATTAAAAACGTGATCTTTTATTGGATTCAGACTCTGTGTTGTTTCCATGGCAGCCACGCCACATTAATCCCTCTCTGCACTATTAGGATACTCTATTGGTTACCATGACAACTCCACACACCAAAAGATGATTGAATTTTTCATGCACAGAAGATTTTAATTTTAATCTGACACATGATGGAAGAAGTGAATCGTGCCAGTTAAATTCATGCTGTGACTGTTTGTCTGAATCGTATGAAAAAAGCCAACAAATATCACACTACTGATGTTTATGTGTAGACTGCACACTATACGCTTAAGGCCTGTACATACTCCAAAAGAACAAAGACATTTGAGAGTTTCTGCAGCTTGTTATCGACACATCATCCAGGCAGAGCTTTTTTTTCCTCACGTGGCATCTGGCAACTACCGTGTAATTGGTCAGTATTTTGGAGTGGGCGTGGTTTGTACCTTAGAAGCAGTGAGCTGCCACTGCACTGGAAAAAATCTAGATCTTACCAAGTGTATTTTTCTCATTTCTAGTCCAAATATCTCATCACACTTAAAATAAGACATAAT
>JAPQRP010000005.1:12787749-12808082 GCA_037367295.1 Apogon hyalosoma
TCAGTTTGAACATTTGACAGATAAACAGTACCACAGTGCTTCAGTTTCAGCTTCACAGTTTGTCATGTGTTTTATGTGTTGTGATTGTCTTTCTCAACTCACCATATATTTTTTATTAGTATTTTTTTTTTTCAATTACTAGAAATTTAAGGCAACCCCATTTGAATTCCAGGCGACTCCACATGGGGTCCCGAGCCCAAGGTTGAAAAACACTGCATCATACTGATAATTGTATTACTAGGGACATAATAATACAACTACAGTATTAAAGTCCAACAAGGAGGGAGAAGCCACAAGAGAAAAAACCTAGAAGTAACGTAGACCTCTATCAGCCGGTCATGTTACAGTTTACATCCATTTCAGCCATTTGTTTTTACATTCAGTTAATGATATGGTTTACTGAAAAATTTTTAGCTTTGTTTTCAGACTGTGAGATTGACAGTAGGCTGGTTGCAGTGTATTCAGTGATGCAATTGCTGTCGTGGACCGTAGTGTGTCCAGTGTGTGTCTGTACCTTCACCTACAGTCATGAAGTCAGATGAATGACAGAAAGAACAAATATAAGTAGCTTTAATAAGATTCCCTCTACTCTACCAGTGTCCCTGATCTGTTTATTATGATTTTGTATATGCTTTAATAATTATAAAATCAGTCCTGTGTTGTATTATGTTACATTATTAGATTTTTAAGGTGGAACAAAACTGTTACAAACCTTTATAAACTGACCAAATGAAAGATTCCTCAAAAATGTTTCACTTCAAAAGCCGGTATCATTATTTACTATACATTTACTACCATTATTATTATTTTATCCTGAATGCAAATTAGGAATGACTTAGTTACCATGACTACAAACAAATAATCACTTTTAATTACTGTTTAATTTTGCAGGTTAAAGTACTTTAACATGTTACAAGTCTATCATTTGTCCTTTAATGACCTCTGTTTTGTTCATGAAGTGCTCAGTGATCTTAAATGGTGAACTCTTGTGTGAAATTATTTTGCATATTTTAACCCATTAGCACAGACTGTATCTTTTTCCTTCCCTGTTTTTTTCAGTCTGCTTTCACTATGCATTAGGAAAGGCAGAAGAATTATTTAATAGGATTATTACATTTAAAAAGAAAGTATTTACAATCAGCAAAAACAGGCTTCAAGTTTGCAAAGGAAAATCTGAAAATCTGAAAATTTCTCCATCATGTGTCTAAATGATAAACTTTAAAAATTAAAAACATATGACAAAAATACTTGAATGTATTGTGTGTATCATGACACTACGAAAGGAGAAGTTAGTCTCTTACCTGGACGATGACGGGTGAGATGGAGCCACTGAAGAGCAGAGTGAAGGTGAGCAGCTGGTAACAGAGCACACACCTAAAACACACCAGCAGAGCACTAAACAACAGGATACATCTACCGGAGTCAGTTTTCTCGGGATAGTGGCTCTGAATAATAAGTTTGTGTTTACATTTCAATTAAAAACGTATTATTTTGGTGAATGCATAACAATGGAAAGACAACAGTCAAATTTGGATGCAGTAAAATCAGCATCTGACTCTACAAACCACCTTAAAAAATACCTCAACAAACCACCTTAAATATGTGCAGCTGAGGTGTTGCACATCAGACATGTTCTGATGTGTATTTCTGGGGAGTAACAGAACTCATTTACAGGCACTAAATATTTAGAAAATCAGAGTATTAATGTATTTGGTCAGAGTTACATGTCTGGTAAGATTACTTAATGGTGTTGCTGCATTCTCATCTGCCTTTGTGGTTTCATCTATGCTGACAATAGCTGCCTTTAAAATGTCAAGTGAATGTGAGGAAAACTTGTGAAAAGTTAGAAAAATAAAAATGTGAATTATGTGCACTTCCATAAACTGTTTTAGAATGAATAAGGCTGTGGTGGTCCTACATGACATGCAATAAACAGATTAGAGGACGCACAGTGTTCTGACGCTTCCATCTAAAACGGCTGATGTTTTTTTAATGAATAATGAGACAGAGGACTAATTTGGGTGACACGACCTGTGGCACTGCCAGATATGTTTTCACGTTTTATCCAAATACCTGTGATGAAGCAGCAAACACGCACACAAGTTACATGTTTACTAGGGCCAAATCATTTATTTGAGAAAAATGTTTCAGTTCTTCTGAGTGTAATTTGTCACTAATTGGTAACTTAATTAAAGTGAAAAATGACAAAAACCACCTCAAGCAATTGTTTTTTTTTTGTTTTTCAAAATTCAGGATGTTTTTTTAAGCTTGGCTATGAACATTAGGAGTGTCTCCATAAACAAATCCAATGTACATTTTGCACATTAATGCATAAAGACCCAATGTTACTTTTATGTCAGTTCCCAAATGTATTTTTCTCTATATTTAACCATCCTTAAGTGATTTATCACCATTTATTGTAACATTATCCTCTGTATTTTGTGTTTTTTTCAGTGGTAATCAGGTATTTTCCTACATTTAATTAACTGATCATGTAGATGTTCATTAAAACTCAGAGAAAAGTTGAGGATTATTATATCAAAAATAGAGAAAACTGAAGAGAAAGTGACTTTTTCAGTCAAATCTATCATTAACTGAACATAATCCCAGTGTCTCCATTTTGATTCAACTTAATGGGTTTTACTGATGAATCAATGTTGTAGAAGATGATAGCGTTTCCACGGTAACTACGACATATCTGATGACCATGAAAAGATGACAAACTGCATTCTACACCAATTATTTACATGTATTGATAGGACTCATTTATCAACAGGTATTTAACTTGTTATATCAGTAAATGATTTTGGTCACCAGTGGCAGTTTGAGTCTTTATGGGTTAAATATATTCATATATACATTGAGACTGACTCCTGGGTTCAGTCCGCTTCAGGTTCAGTATTGTGTGAATGTCACCTTTAATCATGCCATTAAATGACATTCTATCAGTATGATAATGCTGAAAATCAAGCAAAGAGATAGGTGGGAAGAAAAACAAATTGTCACCTTTTAACAATTTGATCTTTCATAATGGTCAAAGCTGCAGCCTGCAACACATCGCCTATCACCTTCTTCAGCTGTCCCAGGGCCTGATGGGATGCAGCGTACCCGAACTGCTGCAGCAGGAAGCTCTTGAGCTGAGAGGGAGAAGATGCAATGTTCAAACAGCAGGGAACAGCAACAGCTGAGCTCCAGTTATTGTAAAATAGAACATTTCAATCTTTACCAACAAATGTATACTCAAAGCATGATGGGAAATGGAGTTCTATAAGTCTAAACATCTCAACAGGAAAACTGAGAATATGAGAAGTATAAGTCACACATAAATAAACAAAAATGTCAAGAAAATATTTTCCCAAATAATCACAATTAAAATAGTGTGACATTTTACCTGAGTGGACTGTCCTGTCTGCTCCTGATTGGTCAACACCACGCAGATGTCATGCAGGAAGGCAGTCAGCGGGTTCACTGACGTAACCACCACATAAACATTCACCATGGCAACGAAAGCAGGAGACGGAGCAACAGCCTGAGACAAACTGTCACATAGATAAAGAAGAATGATGATGAAGATGTGACGGGACCACAGAAACCATGTTGGACAGGTGTTCAGACTGTCTGACACTCACCTCTTGGCTCCTGTGGAGTCTTCAGGAAACCGGGGCTTCTGATTGGTCGCACCGCAGGCGTATGGCCTCATGTGTAATTCAGATCCTGACACAGTGAAATAACAACATTAAAAACATGTTCCTTCAGTTTGTGGCCTGTTCTGACCAGAATGTCCTGGTGGGTTATCTAGTGTGTTAAGAGGACCATGACCTTGTAATTCCTCACCATACAATCGCAGAAAAATGATTAGACCACCCTTGTTTTCTTCAGTTTCTTGTTCATTTTTATGCCTGGTACAACTAAAGGTACATTTGTTTGGACAAATATAATGATAACAACAAAAATAGCTCATAGCAGTTTAATTTCAGAGCTGATATCTATCCATTTTCCATGTTTTCTTGATAATAACCAAAATCAGTTCTTACATCAATATCTATGGCATTGTACAGACAAAAACAGTACTTTATGCATTCCATGTTTTTTTTCTGTCTGTTTAAGTCACATGATACACATAGGACTTAGTACTTGATTGCATAACCATTGTTTTTGATGACTTTTAATGGTCTAATATTTTTTTTCTGCGACTGTACATGTGATCAAGGGTTCAATATAAACTGCATCAAAAGCCACAGAGGACCATATGTCCCTGTTTGTTAAGTCCCAAGGCACACTGGCTCTTTTACCTGATTATATATTTACAGCTTTTACTGTGAAAGTTAACTGGGGAAGTGGTGGATCTGTATTGCAGAACAGCTGATGTATGTGATATATGATGTGTTACAATTGTTTTGACCGATAGAAGACAAAACAGAAACTATAAACAGCTGTGGAAAAAAGTTTTGGCAGCGACTCATAGATTTTTTTTGCAAGCTTTGCTGTTTTTTTGTTTTAAGATTTCTTTCCTGTGAGTTTCTGAGGTACATTGAAGAACAGTTGCAAGAATTGTGTAAGTTTCAGAGACTTTTATCAACAAATAACAATTTATGAAGTTTTATACAATTTATGAGTCAATTTATGTCATGAGTGCACACTGTGTTTGACCCATTTGTGGATCAGTCCAAATGAATGTGAGGGTTTTGGTGGGATAGATTTGTGAAAACTGAATTTATTGCTGGCTCTGCTGTCATGACAGTAACTCCATGGATACTTTGGACTTTTACTTTGAAGATAAACCTTCTCTGTTTCCAGTTCTGGAGTTCCTTCTATAGTTTTTGACTACTGATGAATGACGAACTGCAATGAATTAGACTTTATTCATGCACCATAACAGCCTAATTTTACACCTGATAGCTCTAAATAAACATAAATGGCAAAAAAAATATTATTGCTATTGTTAGTTTCAAAATCATGCTGTCAGAGAAGATCATGTCATATAAAAGTTGTAATCAAATATTTTTACCTCTTCTCATGAAATGACTGGTGACAGTGATTTATTGTTGGTGTATAAGGTGTAACTGGACTCAGTATGTAATCATTGAACCAGATCAAAGATGATTACAGATGTGTATAAATGGGAAAAAAAGAGGAATGTGTCTGAAAACTAAATTATTCCAACTTTATGGGAAACAGTGTATCAAGAGGAGAACAGAGCTTCTTTTGACTCTGCTATAGTTCACACTCATGTATGATGTGACTCACCTGACAGGTGTGAGCGAGTGCAGAGCTGACACAGACCACCGCCAGCATCAGAGAACACCTCCATCAGCCCAGGTAGAAGGTTTACCTGATGACACAAACACAAGTGGCATGTGATGTTACAGAGTACAACCTCAGGTAACCGTAGTGTAACAGGTTATAATTGGCTGGAAGGTATAAACAGGTTAGTCTCACCCTCTGATGATTCTGCAGGTGAGAGAAAGAGACTCTCCTCAGGCAGCTTCTCTCTGAACTGCTGAGACACACCAAGAGGCTCCACCCACTTATTCCTGACAAAACAGACAGGTGGGAAGGTCAGAGGTCTCAAAAACTTCATTACAGATGAGTATTTCTTCCTTGTAGACTACTGTTGCAAATTCACCTCAGTTTTGCACAGTTTTGTAATGAGGTGCTGCTCAACACTCTTTGTGAATGCACATATGTGACCTGGTTATCTATGACCCCTGACGTTCATGGATCAGTTTCAAACACATTTCAGTAAAAGTGTTAATAATTTCACTATATTCTACTGATTTTTGGATCATTGTGGTTTTATTTAGATTGTTAACTGGAGGAACTGATCAATAAAATAATCCATATTCCTGAGACTGGAAAACCTGAGGAGGTGTTCTGGGCACGTCCTATCAGCAGGAGGCCTCAGGGAAAACCTAGGACACGCTGGAGAGACTATGTCTCTCAGCTGGCCTGGGAACACCTCGGGATCCCTGGAGGAGATAGAGAAGGTGTCTGGGGAGAGGGAAGTCTGGGCATCCCTGCTTAGACTGTTACCTCTGCGACCTGGCCCCGGATGAGCGGAAGAAAATGGATGGATGGATGGATGGATGGATGGATGGTAAATTTGTTTAATTACTATAATGTGCAACCTCAATGTACATATGCAAATAATATTTAACTTTTAATTCAAATTCTTTTTTTTTATATAAATACCAATTTTTTTTATTTTTCTTATATTTCATTTCTCACTTGTTTGTGTTTTTTCTACCAGTCTTTTTCTCTGTATGTGCTTGTTATATGTAGCTGCTGTTAACTCTGGAACTGGGTTAAATAAAGGCTCGTTTCATCTTGTCTTGTCTTATTTTCCTAATTATG
Organism: Apogon hyalosoma; assembly: GCA_037367295.1. Classification (NCBI taxonomy): domain Eukaryota; kingdom Metazoa; phylum Chordata; class Actinopteri; order Kurtiformes; family Apogonidae; genus Apogon; species Apogon hyalosoma. The sequence continues at coordinate 12,794,104 of JAPQRP010000005.1, forward strand.
CCTGATATCACTAATTTGTAACCTATCTGTTGTAGGTGCTATTTTCAAATGAACAATCTTTACTTAATTTAGCATCTTCTTGGCAGTAACAACACAATTAATGTATTTTTTTAATATATATAATTGTAGATGAATTTGAGCAGTAAGAGGTTGAAAGCAGAAATTATACGATAAGGACCCAAAACATACCTCCAACTATCAACAGAGGGGGGCAGCATTTCAGCAGAAATTTGTGGTTTTTAGTGTTCACTGTTCAGTCTGCTGGAATTCTAAGAACTGATGTGTAGGGTAAGTGTAAACAATTTGCTTTACTCTCAGAGCAGACATCCAGAAATTCACTCCAAAGCCACAACTACTCCTTCAGAAAAACATTTACAGTCATTTTACTTTACAGAACACTAGACTCACTGCTGCTGTTGTTTTAATCTGTGAGACTGATTGTTATTGTGTAACTTTGGGGTTTCAACATGTTAGTTCAGCTCTGCTCTGCATATGGTCAACTGGCAAAGAAAATGACTGGATTGATCTCACAAGCTCCATAATATGACTATAATCTACTCCCATCTGGTAGACATCTCACCACTCTGAAGTTTAGATGTAGACACAAGAACGCTTTTGTTCCTTTGCCTTTAACTGTTTAATGAAAACAACATGACTATGTGAAAGAATGTTCGTCTTGTTGTGCAGCTCCACGTGTTTTCTCAAAACAAATTCCCTCATTGGGACAAATGAAGCATAAAAAAAGAGTAAATGATATTTTACTCACAGCACAATGAAAAACTGAAAAGAGGAGAAACAGGAAGGAGCCTGAATATATATATATATGTGTGTGTGTGTGTGTGTGTGTGTGTGTGTGTGTGTGTGTGTGTGTGTGTGTGATGGCGCGCGAACATGTGGTAGTGATTGTGTATCGACAGGAAATGTTCTGGTGTGTTTTTTGGCTGAAGCTCTAGAAGTTTTGGTCTCTGAGTTTTAAAATCACGTTCAGCTGCAGTTCACACAGCTTCAGCCATGTAAACACAACTCAGGTTTTCCACTTTGTTTCTTCTGCAGCTGAACTGGACAGGAAGTCTCCACCCAACACACACACCCAGCAGGACACACATAAAAACAAACACAGTACTTCCTGCAGACCATTAGAAACCAAAGCACAGCACACACAATCTGAATTAAATCTCTATACATGTGTTTCTGGATTTCTACCTTTTATTAATTCACTATATTTGTATTTAATTCATCTGAACTGTCATATTTTGAATGTTATGCCATGAAGTGGCTTCATCTTGCATCTTTTCCATTACATTTCAGTTGTATTACACCTCTCGAGCCAATGTCAGCGCAAATGTTATCTTTAAAATCTTACAAATAGAACAGTCCTTGGCAGCCACAGTAGTCATAGTTTTCACATATTGTCACCCACCCTTAGGGCAAAATAAGGATTTATTTTATTTTCTGACGTTAATTTACCAGTTTTTTGTTTTTTTTTTTTGCCAAAATATCAGATATTTGTTGTATAATAGGATGTACTAGAGGACAAGCCTATTTGCATTGATATTTGGCTGACTGACTCGTGCTTCTGCAGGAAGACAGAGGAAAACACAGAAACATAAAACCTAGAAATTAATTGGATTTATTCAGTGTAGTGCTCCTGTAAAGTGGAACAATGCATCAGCTGATACCTAATGCATTAACATTATGTATCTATCTAATGTCAGCTGATTAGCGCTCACTTTTGTTTGGATAATGATGATGTACCTTTTTTCCACTTTGTATGCTTTTGTCCTGATGGCAGCCATGTAAGAGGAGGGATTCTACACGTTTATCTGGATGTAAACATTACCAGAGCTCTGACGTGACTTTATTGATGATACTGACAGAGATACTGCAGCGGCTGCAGTTTACGAATCATATCTGCCCAGAACTTGCACTTTGTTCAGATTCTTTCTTCCTTTCAGTGGTCAACTGAACATGTGTGGCTTGAAACAGAAAGAAAAACAACAGATCTCTGATGCATGGATCATGTTAGAAAAAAAACTGAAAACTGTGAATTAAGGAGCCCACATTCAGTGACTAGGTTCCCAGTAATTCTTGTGTGTTTTTAGAAATGAGTCAATTATAACTAGGGTATTTTTGGTGCCAGCACATGTCAGATTCATCCACACAAGCCTGTACCTCCAGCTGTGCCTCTGTTGTAACTTTACACACTCAGAATTCCTGAAGCACCTGAAGGCAGCAGTTTTCTTACCCTGCTTTGGTCTGAGGAGGCTACTGGTCTCTGCATATCTGGACAGCTGCACCTTGTAGCCCATCTGCTGCAGGACCCGCTGGTATAGCTGGACCTCGGTATCCGTGATGACATGTCGGCCTGTCAGAACCACAGCCTGGCGCCACTGCCGGGCTGGACTCACAGATGTCTGTTGGTTCTGAGCAATGGGAGGAGACAAAAAGACTGATATCAACTGGTCGTCATCATTCAGCAGACAGCAATCAACACTGTGGCAGATTGTCAGACTGCTCCTCTAACTCCAACAATTTTATGCATATGAAGCCTGATGAGGTTAAAAATGTTGAAGTCAGAGATAAAGTTTTGGAGGAATGTGTAAGTATTATACAACAACATAAGAAACTGAAAACAAACCACAGGCTGCTGACCACAGAGAGAAGAGAACGGAACAATCTGACCAACATGAGGAGCCCAGAGACCCAAAAATATTTCAGTCATTTATGAAATGTCTCATTTTCCTTATTATATCTTGTCTGATCTGAAGAATTGCCACAATTACTGATGCAAATAGAGGTAGTTACCCAAAAGTATGGCTTTCTTGCAGTTTTGACCAAATGTGAACAAGACGCTGGAACTGAGGGAGAGCTAGAGGTAAAAGTTGAATCTTACCAATCTAATATTACTGATAACTTATCAAAAATACTGCTACTCTGGTAATAGAAGATGCTACATTCAGCAGGACCAAGCTACAGCTATTTTGTAAATATCATGTATGCAGTTGTGTCTTTATATCTGTTAATTAGCAAAAATATTTTATACAATATAAGAAACAGTATGTGTATGAGAATGTCAGTCAACACCCAAAGAGGAGTCTTGTGTTTGGTCTATGATCTGATTAATGATAATTTATAAATACTTCAAAAATACACTTACAGAGACGGAGTTTGTATTTCCTTTTTTTTTTTTTTTTTTTTTTTTTTTTATTAATGAGTCAATAAGTGCAAGGATTCTTTAGAGCCACCTTCTACAGGCCATCTGTCATTAATTTAATTTAATTTAATTTCATTTCATTTAACTTTAATTTAACTTTATTTTATCAAAATACACTTTATTTAATTTTATTTTCTCAAGTGAAAAACATAAAAAAACACACTGACTTTTCAATAGAGTTTATTTTCTCTAGGATGTCCAACCAGTGTTTTAGTTGTAGGACTTCAGCCAGTTCCCTGTGATGACATTTAAACATGACAGGATTAATATTATAAAGGTATAGATGTCTTTCAGGTATTAATCTAACATACACAATTGAAACACATTTTTTGTAGGGGTTTTACAATTTATCCTTTCACACACTGGCTTCAATTTTAAGTTGTGATTGTTTCCTCTTATAATTTCTATAAAAATCTCTCTGAAGAACTAGCAGCCTTGTTAGTTTTAGAACAATTCTGTCGCAAACTTCTTCATAGTAACTTGGTGGTTTGAGCCTTTTTTTAATAAACTTCAGCACCTCTACTGATGCAAAGGTACAGACATTTGGCAGGATCCAGTTTTATGATTAAAAATATACTGTAAATTATACTAAACTGACTTTTTTTTTTCTCAGAAATCTGAAAATATATTTGTATGGGCTTTTGTAAAGAGGGGAAAACCCAATTATTTCTGTTTGTACAGTGATGGCGCCCCCTGCACTAATGTCTGTGCTGTAAAATGTTTGGTCCACACGGATGCCTGAATCTGTTGTTGTTTTGGAAACTGTTTTATTTTTATTTTTGACATTATGGATCAGATGTGTGGCAGCAGGTCATTGAGATGAGAGCTCTTCTGCTGCCAGCTCAAACAGATGAGGAGGTGATGGAGACGAGTTACGTGTTTGAGACGGGTGGAGACGCTTCTTCAAGTTACTGACTGACAAGCTCTCTGAGGATTTATTTATTATATGATAAATAATCACATGTTTGTTCATTTTCTGATTGGATTCAAGGTTCAAACTTTCAGAAACTACAAACATTTCAGAACTATTTACCAATAATCACAATAAGATTGAAAAGATATAATATTATCTGTGCTGTTACTGTAGTTCCATGTTACAAAATATTCTACCAATTGTTTGTTAGTTGAGGACACTGAAAATTTTTACCACCAGTAGCAAGGTGTACAACTGTAAACTTAATAAAGAGTAACATTAGTGTGGAACTAGTAAAACAGGTTGTAAACTGAAAATAAATGCCTGTGTGGCACCATAAACATATCTTCTGTGTTTCAACAGGACTAAATATAAAACAGCAGCTCCTGTAACCCCGCCCCATCTGACCTGCTGCCTGTCACCATGGAGACACTAAGGGGGGGAGTCCTCATACAAAACACTACCACACTTCTGAAACACATCAGATGAGAAATGCAATATACTCACAAATAAGTTTGTTTTCTGACAGTTTTCAGACCACAGCAGATGAATTCATAATAAGAAAAAATGACATTAGTTTTCTGCTTTTCTTAAAATATGTACAGATCTATTATCTATAAACTGACTTCTTGATAGTTTGTATTATTTAGCCATTAAGTCTTGAAAACAGAGACTGAAGTCACAAAAAACTGCCAGCTTCTTTTCTCTAACACAAACTTTAACACACTGTGATCTGAATACTAAATCACACAGCACTGTCTTCTTCTGTGGTTTTAAACTAACTCTGTGACTCAATCATCTGTCACTGCAGACACAGTGGACTTAAAGGGTCTGTTCTCCAAAACACTGGTCTGATCTTATTTTTTTGAAGATTATCTGCTTCCGAGATAAAATGTGTTTTTGTTTGCATCTGTGTGTACTTTGGTGAGATGAACTGGAAAACAAATAACTAAAGTGTTGGCTGTTTTCAAGATGGGTGCTTCTATGAAACTGGTCCCTAAAAACAGAACATAGGGCTAAAAATTTAAACCAGATGTAGACTAATGTTATGAAGCAAGTTTGGAAGCACTTTGGGTCTGTTTTAAAAATAAATACTTACTGAGATAAAAGAGAAACTATTTGTCAGATAAAAACACATTTTTATATTATTTTACATTACATTTAAGACAAAAATCTGTATGTAACATGGTCAAAAGGACACAAAAATTATGCACTTCTATTTTTTTTAATATCTCTTTATTCTTTCACAGGTGCATTTTGGGAATCAAACTAAATATGCAAGGCAGAGTGTTACACAAAAATGACTGCTATTGCAAAATCATTCATGATTTATTTGTGTTTAAATGGGCAGGTTCTGCGTGTAACTCAAGTGGACACGATGGGTTACACCCGGAACCTGGAATGAGACTGCCGATTCATGAAAAACTCACATGTCTGGGTTAGAAAAACCACTAAGATCATCAAATTTAAGTGTCTTTATTTATAGCAGTATATAAGACCATTTTAAGTCATGTTTTCAAGATAAAATGCACTGACACCTAGGTAGCTTTTTATGTCCCAATTTTGATCCTATTTTTGGCCCAAATATTTGATTAAAAATTCATTAATTTTTGGATGGCTCAGAGCAAGAGTATATTTTTTTTTGCATTTATCTGAAGTCATCATTAGGTACATCCTGGAGGGAAATATGTCTATATTTCTTTTTTACTGTTGGGTCTAAAAAAGCTGGCAAAGTGCCAGGTACCAAAATGAACCCAGTTTCATGGAAGCACCTAGATGTGATACTGTATATACCATAGGTTTATATACGTTTATATTATATACTGTATTAAGAAATCTTACACTAGAAGGAATATGAAAACTGAACACGTTGTAACGTTCAACAGTTTTTCAGTAAAACTGGTCACTCAGAAACAAATGTTCCTTTTGGGTAAAACCCACTTTCTGATCAAATCATAGAATTTCACATTTTGACACAATACTGCATCTTTAAAACTATACAAAACTATGGCAGTTTAACATATATAAAACAGTAAAAATAAATAAATAAATAATAATAATAATAAAATCCCTGGGTCTGATTGATTAATTGAATACATTTAAAATTAAACATTTCCAACAACGTTAACATTCAGAAAACTTCAGGATTTTGTTCAATGTCTGTCAATGACATGTTTTGATTTCAGTCTAATTTACAATAATCTGTGGCTGACTTTTTCCAGACTTTTGTCAAGGTGTACAGTAATATAAGTTATTAATGTATATTCACATTATGTGATTTCATCTTGATGAAAAAGACACAATTAACATCTATTAACATACCATTAATAGCTTAACATTACAACAGTTTAACAGTCTAACAGCTGACACTACTTGAGACTATTTCAATAGAATGATTTGACATAATGTGGACATGCATCACCAAATATAAAGTGAATAAAACTTTACTCTGAAACACATTATCTCATCTGTAAAACATTATGTCTGCAGTCACATCAGCTTTCCATTGGTAAAAGTTGTGAAAACAGCAATGATCCTCGGTTCTGGCATCATAAAGTGATGCCTTCTCTTAATGTTTTGATTGAAAGACTCCTTGTGGCAAAATAAGCTGCTGTGGTTTATACAGTCCAACCTTTATACTGTATATAAGAAAAAGATGAGACCACAGAATATTAGACATTATTGCTCAAAAGAACACATTAACATTTAATTATCTATGAAAATAGCTGGTAACACTTTTTTTTTTTTCAAATGACTAACAATAAAAAAAAAGAAGAAAACTGGTAGAGAATAAACACAGATGATAAAAGTACTGTAGTGTTAATCAAACAAAAATCAATTTTGCAAATGCTTTGTGAGAGGAAAATACCATGTTTGCAGGAAATCAAAATTATATTCAGTTTTTATGAGAATTTTGAACTGTAAAACGTTATTCTACAAAATGCATACATTTTCATTGGTTTGAAACCAAATGTAAACCTGTGAAGCTTCCCTGCTTCCTTTTGTCTTCTGCCATTTTTAATCTGAACTCTAATCCACAACAGCCACAAATTTCCACTTTCTGTCCACAAACACACGCTAACGAGTTAGCATACCACAGCCGCTCAACCGAGTCTTCATCAGTACAGAGGATGCATGAGACAGGTCACATGACCCAGCCTCAGCTAACAGAGCTGCAGCATCCATGAACGTCAGACAGACTGACCGACCGACAGACAGACAGACCGACAGACCGACCGACCGCTAAACAACCCAACTGAACATGAGAAACACCTGACTGAGAGCAGTGTGACTTTTCTTCACGTGTCATGAACAGAAACTGCCTGTCCTATGTTTTTAATGTAAATAAAGTTACATTTTTATATGTTTGCGGGTTTTAAGTGCAGTGGAATACGTGTGTTGAGATACATGAACCATGCTGATGGGACATTCAGAGCCTCAGTAATGTGAAATATATGCACTAATAGTAAAACATGGAAAATTGGGTAAGCTCTTTATTAATGTGGATAAAGCCCCATGTTTGACTATTAAATTATCTGAGAATATTGGAATATGCTGACTACAATAGGACTTTGGAAAAGGAAATGAATCATCATTTGGTAGATAGGCAAATATTTTCAAATAATGTTTGCAGTTATTTAGAACTTTTGAATTATTAAAGATTAAAATGTAAATTGTGTTTCTTATCACATGTTCACATGTTTAAGGGTCCCCATTTATAAACTGAGGACTGCTTCTGGGGTGTGCTATTACAAAATGTATCTTGTAAATAAATGAATTGTTGATCTTAACTGTTTGTAATAATTTTGAAATAAATGGATGGATGGATGGATGGATGGATGGATGGATGGATGGATGGATGGATGGATGGATGGATGGATGGATGGATGGATTGTTGTTGTTGTGGTATTATTAGCCTTTATCTGTAAGTTTTCAGTTTGCTGAATTAACTGTTACCAGCTCCTTTTTGCACAATAGTATGAGGTGACAACTATCACTGGTTTATCGTGACACTGAAGAAAAAACTGATGATCTTCAGGTTCATTGTGCAGGTACACAGCATTTACCTGTGTTTACAGCCACTGAGCAGCACAAATACTAACTTAGCAAAAGGAAATGTTCAGTTTAAAAGCTGCAAAAACACACATAAAACACCTACCATGAAGAAAACTCTTGAGCAGTGACCTCTACCTCTTATCAATATAACTGTAAAAACCATAAAATAACAAGAATTAGGATAAAAGTTTCAAGTTTATTTTCACAGCAATAAAATCTCTAAATATTTAAAGTTAATATTTCATAGCAAATCTTAAGTCAATTTGTGCAAACATGCTTAAAAAAGAAATACATGATTTCTTTTAATGTATTTAGTGCTTCTTTATAGACAGATGAGGGATGGGATGAGAGTTCACTGGACATGGGGAGCAAACTTTTTTCTTACATGTGATTTGATGCAATAAAGATTTTTAAGATATTGCATCTCTTGTTTTTCGCGCCACAGTCACATTAAAGTACTTACAGCTCATATGTGGCATATGTGGAAGGCCACTATAATACATTTCATACAAATGCCATTTTGATTGAGAGGTGCTTGTGCAGTTCAAACCAGCATGAATTCACATAAAAGTTGTGTGTCATTGATGCAGTTGAATGAGGAAAATGTACAAATGAGCATTAAGGATTTGTGTGCATCCAAGCCTTGTAATCCAGTACACAGAACTGTGAGGAAGTGATTCTTGCTCACATGTTCTTAGTGGTCCCGGGTGAGCTTTAAGGATCTCTGTGCAGTCAAATTGTCTTTAATTTGAGCAAATAATCATTGTTTTAGTCCTGGATTTGTAGTTTCTGTTACTAAATGCAGCCATGTTGCTGTATGTCTTCTCTGTCAGGGGGTGTGTTCTGGTGGGAAGATGGTTTCATAACCTCTTATTAGGAACATTTTGGATTTATAGACCTCAAGTTTCACATCAGATCTAAGTCTACATATCATTCCTAAGAGTCAAATTTGAGTTATGGCTCTAGAATCAATAACAAAATCCAGAGTTAGTGCAACTGCAGCTCTAATAAAACATTAAATCTAACGCTCTGTTCTTCAGAGTCTGCACAGATCACTGACATGTCAAACACTGACTCCACTCACAGTCAAACCAGCAGGGACTGAATATTTTGGCTTTGCACTGAACCAGCTAGGGAAACACTTCCTGTTAACATCAGCAGTCAGCGACCCATTGAGCCAGGCAGCAGAGTCTGAAAAGTTTCATCAGCTGTAAAAACACAGTGATGCGTTTAAAGTGTCTGTCAGCTGGCAATCCCGCCCCCTGTCATTACGACGCACATACTGTTTGATCATCTCTGGGTGAACAGGTGACTGGATCTGCAGGTCACATGACACACTGACCCCAAATAACTTTTTAACCAAAAACAAATGTCTGTGAAACGCTTACACAGCATCACAAACAAGCTGAAGAATCCATGTAAAACCAGCCCATCTGTCTGTCCAACATTATGTTCCAGAGCGAGACATTCTGTCCAACCACACGTCACAAATCTGCTGTATTTAACTCTTTATGTACTCCTGAAACATGATGAAAGCTGCATCTTAAAACACAACAATGTATTTAAAAAACACAGATTTAGTGGTTGTTACCACATGCCTGGTCAATTAAAGATATTTTAATGGCTGTCTTAACCCATAAAGACCCAAACATCCATCACTGACCAAAACCATCTACTGATCTAAACTGTTTAATACCTGTTGATCCACTAATCCTATCAATACATGCAAATAATTGGTGTAAAATACAATTTGTCATCTTTTCATGGTCATCAGATATGACCCATTTGGACGTTCAGAGGCTCCATAGTGAACGTGGAAACAGTCATCTCCTAAAACATTGATTCACCAGTAAAACCCATGGAGTTGGATCACTGACAGTGAATGGAAAGGCTTGGTTTATGTTCAGTTTAATGATATATTTTACTGAAAAAGTCACTTTTTGTGTAGTTTTCTCTGTTTTGGATATAATAACCCTCAACTTTAATCTGAGCTTTTATGAACATCTACATGATCAGTGAATTAAATATTGGAAAATACATGATTTCTACCGATACAATAGAAAATACAGAGGATAATATTATAAATAAATAAATGGTGATAAAATAACATTTCATTTGGGAACTGACATAAAAGTCGTGTTGGGTCTTTATGGGTTAATGTTTTAACTTCAATAATTATACTTCACAACATCGTACAAAGCTTTGATTTACTGCATTCTATATGTGTATCTGTACAGCTTAGAGTTTTTAAGAGTTAAAACAACCCAAATATCTGATCCCATTTCAACTTGAAACATAAAAATCCTGTGAGTCGAGCTAAGCAATAAAATGATCATGATGATTATCATAGCACCATTTTCTACTACAATATATTTAAATATAATAACATATGATAATAGCACTTATGTTTGTGTTGCTTACACTATCAAAACACTGCGTTAGCACTGTTGAAAAAAAATATTAGCATTATAATTCTATTGAAAGTTTTATCTTTAAATCTAAAATTAAAAATCTAATGTTTATGAGTGTTTGTTATGTTCTGACCATACAGAATAGTTTAAAACAACCAAAAATCAACCTTTAATTTGATGAATAAAGACATTAGAACTGACAGAAGAAAAAATTAACGGACTTAATTTTTAACACGATAATGTCTCTGACCATATCTACCCATAAGACAGTACATATTAAGTGAACAGTTGATTTTATTTCAGACTTTTTCACCCATCAAACTATGCATAAAATTCATTAAACATGTAATGACAGTCTTTTCATTCATCTCTTAATTAACGGCTTAAACAGTGTCATTACATCTTCCTGTGTAAAATGTGTCCAGTGCAGGTTTTTGTCACGACACTGAGTCAAACTGCTTTATACGTGAAATTTGGTTCACATGGTTCACGTGGATGTAAAAATAAACTCTTGAGGGTCTGAGGACAAACAGCAGCAGCAGGTTCTTCAGTGTGTCTGATTTACGATCAGCTGGAAACCAGAGAGCTGAACAGCTGACACCAGGACAGATGATCAATAAAACAGAAAACAGGTTCATTCAGATCAAACAGGAGGACAATGTGTTTCCCTCATATTTGACATCTATTTCTGTCACTCTATCATTTCTCTTACAGTCTATTTTTATGTCTTTGTTTAACATAGATTCCTTTATTTTTCATATTACTTGACGCAGCCCTGTACTATACAATATATTGTCATGTGTTATTAGTTACATCTAATTATGCTACAACATGTAATTTACATAACATCTCCATTCATCATGTTACGTTAGTTGTTTTACCTCATCACATTTCATCATGATATATAACATTTCTAGGTGTGAAGTGCCAACTGCAAAATTATGATCTTGCAATTTCATCCACCACTGCAACTTTGATATAATGTTGTAATCATTGTACTTTACCACTAATCATAACAACAATAAAAATACATACTTTTTTTTTAAGCATTCATCAATTCCCTTGTGCACGTTTATATTTTATGATCTTGTGTTTGCTGTTTTGACTCTGAACTCCGTGGAATAAAAAACCCTTCAAGTGCATTTTATTTACACAATAAAGCAGATTTTGTCTGAATTCTCTGTCCTGAGTCTTTTTCATAAAGACTCAGAGTTGTATGATTTACGCACAGTGGAATAACTTGCCTATAGTTAAAAAACAAAAAAACAACTACTTTTGCCATTTTCAATTAACTGTGTGATTTCACAACAAAAACACATACTGCAGTTTTTTTTTTTAGAAAAGGCAGAGAGAAATCAAGAATTTTACCTGCAACACAAAGGACTGGTTACCTTTTATATTACACCATGTACAAATTTAGAAAACAAACTTATTAGCAATGATTTAAAGTATCTTGCTGTGGAATAAACCAATAATATTCAGGTAAAATATTTTCTACCTTTTCTCATGTCATGATTGTAATAATGTGATTTATTGTTGATAGATAAAGTGTAGCTGGGACTCAGTATGTAATCATTGCACCAAGTCAAAGGTGACTGCTGATGGGAATAAATAGTAATAAAAAGAAGAATGTGTCTCAAAATAAAATTATTTCAACTTTTTGGACAACAGTGTGTTAGAGTACATTTTAGTATGTCATGTTTAATCATGCTATGTATATTTACATGAGCCTGTACCATAAGTGTATATATTATTGTTTTATTCTAGTTACAGTGTTTGTTAGAATGACAGGAAATAGGGTAATTTGAATTCCTTATTTTATTCTGTTATCTTATTATATCTTAGTCCATGTTTTTCTCTTGCATTTAATATTAAATTTAAGTTATTTCACATTACATTGAGTCTTATGTCATTAAGTTGTAATCACAAACACATGGTAAAAATTGTCGCTTCGTGTTTTTTTTGTTGTTGTTGTTGTCGTTAAGCTTAATCTTGTATCTGTTTTGGTTCAAATATGTGAAGTTGCATAATAGTATAGCAAACAAACAACTTCTGAAAAATATATGTTTTTATTGAGAAATGTTTGAGTTTAACACAAGAAATTGGTTTAAAATAAATCACAAAATAATGATGTAACACGTAAACTGATGCGCTGTGTGATCAAAAAGTAGATCAAGACTATAATGCTGAATCATTCCTCTAATCTAAAAGTGTGATTGAGCGGTGCTGAGGCTCTGAGAGACAGCTGATAGAACAGTGAGGGTTTACTGTGTGTGAAATAAAAAACCAAACACCGAGTGCACAGGCTCAGCTCCAGTTTAACCAGCAGCCTCACACGGTCTGACAAGATTAACAACCTGAGTGTGTGAGAGTGTGTGTCTCTGTGTCTATGTGTGTGTGTTTGTGTTGAGTAAATTAAATGTAACCCATACATTAACACTGAGTCCATGCGTCTGTCTGTCAGCTGCCTCTTTACCCTCCCGATAGCTGTCAGGAACTGGATCCTCTGCAGATTAATGTCCAAAATATTTTTATCAGGGGACACTCAGGACCTGGAGCCACTTAAAATACCCACAAGACATAGACAGGATACTCTGAATGTCTGCAGCTGATTGGTCAGCACATGTGTCAATCAGCCGACAAGGGCAGAAAAATAAAACCACCAGTGAGCGTGCATTAATCCCCTCGTAATCTAAAAATACCAAAACAATGACTGCAGGAAGGATCCTTGACCCAGCAGGCATGACACTTCCATGTGTACACACAAGTCCAGTCTAAAAACAGCTCATTAAAACATACACTGGATGACATTTATGACAATATTAACATGTCTCATTGGTAGTTTGGTTAATGTGTAAACATGAACAAAGTACATCCTGAAAGGTATGTGACATATATGTATGTATATATATATATATATATATATATATACATATGTGTGTGTGTGTTTGTGTGCGTGTGTGTGTGTGTTTGTGTGCGTGTGTGTGTGTGCAAAAGTCCCAGGCCAACATTAGGTTTGATGTTGGTTTAGTAAAGTTAGAATGACCACATATATGCATTTCTCAGTCTCTGTATTGAGATCCTATCTGATATATGTGAAGTATGAACAGCACTAAAAACAAAGGTTTCAGGGATAAAAATAGCTTCTATAAGCCTAAGTTGTAGTATTAAATGTAACCTCCCTTTGCACTTAACATGTCTTTAATCCTTTTGTTCAGACAATATGAATGACATTTATTAAATAATTTTTCTGACGTTTTATACCAGGTTTCATTCAACACATGTCAGATGTTGCTAATTGTTTGTGCTGTTTCTTGTCATGGGGCCAGGGGTCACAACAAATTGTGGCTTTAACCATTACAGCACATTTTGTTCAGTATTCTGC
>JAPQRP010000005.1:12808182-12845561 GCA_037367295.1 Apogon hyalosoma
CACACACACACACACACACACACACACACACACACACACACACATATATATATATATATATATATATATATATGTGTATGTATCAAGGGATACATTGTGCTATTTACTCATCCATTCATTTGACACTTCACTTGGAAACTTTATATAAAGAATGAGATGATAGTGTATTAGAGTATGCTCTGATGCAGTACTATATTTCTAGTCTACCTAGTATTATGCAAAGGATCTAAATTAACTACATATCGACATACAAGGATACTAATACTTTTACATGTAGTATAAACACAACTGTAGTATATTCCATGATACAGGAGCCATTCTGAAGAATGAGCATGTCCTGCACAAAATACTTTTGCATTTTTAGGAATTTTAACTCAGTACTTTTACTTGTAATTGGTTTTTACACTGTGGTATTTGTACTTTTGCTCAAGGATCTTGGGAGTGTCACTAGTTTATGTCAGATGCCTTGTCCAGCTTTGGATGAGAGTAAGTTAGTTAAAAATGGAGACGTTATGACTGAGTCATAATGACTTTTTACGCGTCTGGATCCTGGTCTAGGGCTAGAAAAGTTCTGTTGTATAGGTGATGGATGGCAAAGTCAGTGTTTGGACAAGCAATCTCTTTAATAAGACGGGCAGATGAGATCTTGATCATTTTACAAATAAAAAAAAATAAATAATTGTTAATTAGTTTGGCTTTGAAAAACTTTCTCTTTTACCATAAAATTTACAGATAAGATCATCAACTGTGAGTCAGGCTATGGTAAGGAGCTTACATTAGTATACCCGAACACACCCCACATACCTGTCTGAACTCACCTGAGCCTGTACAGTTTCCAGGGCCGACAGGAAGCTCCGGGTCTCCTCCATCATCAGCCCGTCTGTAGGCTTTCTGCTGCGGACGTCTGCCGTGGGATGCTGTCCGGACCGGGGCCTGTTCCGGGCCACCATCAGGGTCTGGTAGAAGAGGCACACCGCCACCCCCAGCAGGAGCAGCGGGCCGGAGCAGGACCGGCGGCGGAGCAGCATCCCGGCTTCCCTCAGGAGGAGCCCGCAGACGGAGGCCAGGAGGCACCGCATGAGAGGAGGCCCGTCCCCTCACATCCCCCACGGTCACCTCCGGGACCACCGCTGTCGGAAAGTTTGTTCAACCGGGCTTTATGAAGACTCTGTCGATGTATTAAGTATACTTGTGCAGAGTTTTCAAGTATGAGCTCATGCTGTGTTCCGCAGTAACCCTGTTAATGACAAACACACGTCCGCGCGCAGCGAACACACGCAAAAAGACGCAACGTAGCAGCCTGGACGCCCGGCGAACCGGCGAAGTTCGCCCGAGCCCAGGCGAAGTGCATCTTCTCTCCTCCGTGGTCAGATCATGTGGGTTTTAAAAAGACCATATGACCCTTCAAAAGACACCCACTGCGACCTGGGTTCCACGATAATGCGCTCATTAGTCTGAATTCAGAGTGCGCAACACATCCACGTCTTCCACCAGGGTTTCATCCGTGACTGTTGAACACAAAAAAAAAAAAAAAAAAAAAAACTCGTCCTGTCAACTGTTAGAAAGTTAAAGTTCGGCTGGAAACACAACAGGACCGACTGAGGAGACCGTTATGTAGAAACATTCAGGAAAGACCCGCGGAAAGTGATCCACGTCCGCGCATTGAGTGAAAACCTATCACGGAGTTCAGTGGCGCCGCAGAGAAGTCAAAAACAACCCGACCGGTGGCGGAGCAGTGTGGCTCTGGCAGCAGCACCATCTGGTTTGAGTTAAATCCAGCAGAAGAAAAAAAGACCGCAGCAGTCGGGTTTCCAGCAGTCCGTCCCCCGGATGAAGCGGATCCCTCAGTCCTGGTCCCGGACCCAGACCCGGACCCAGACCCGGACCCGGACCCGTCTCCTCCGGACAAAGTGAAGGTCAGAGGTTTGGTCCGGGCTGAGGGTCTCCTGTTGCTCAGTAGGAGGTCGGTGGCCCCCACTCCACTCCACTCCACTCCACACCTCAGCCCTCCCCTCTCCTCCCACTGCTCCCCACGCGCAAACACGCGGAGTTATTTATGGAACACAGTGAGAGCGCGTGCACGTGGGTTAAAGTTAGAACACGTTTTTAGACAAACTTTAACTTTATACGATTGTTTTTTTTCTTCCATCAGGGAAAACAAAAAATAAAACTATCAAATGTACATAAAACATATGTAAATATGTACAAACCAGATGGAATTAGATCCATTCATTCACTGGCAGCAGCCTTTATGCACTAAGAAGGTTTATTACTAGTGGGATAATATTTTACACTAAACGGCACATAATGGATAATTAACGGTTAACTAACATGTTTAGAATGAAGTCATATTGACAGATTAGATTAGATGGAACTTCATTGATCTCTGGGGAAATTAAGGCTCCAGCAAACGTACAGGACGGTAATATCACACAGATGGAAGGAAAATATAAAGAAAAAGAAAATATAACAATAATAGAACAATCATAACTATGGAAACAGCAGTAAACAGGAAATTGCACACCAGAAGTAGGACTACTACTAATAATGAATTACCAACAACAACAAACATTAAATAATAATAAAAACAAATACCTTATACATGATCACGTGATTAAATTGTATTGCTGCAGTAACAATTATTAAATGCCCTGTTATAAAATGTGAACACATTTTTAATCTATGTGTACATAGATTTTAATTTGAGGTATTTTAGCAGCAGTTGACAATAAATGTACATTAATTAAAATTAGTTCATGTAACACTGACAGTCAATGAAGTATCTCATGTTAATAGCATCTGTAAACTATTAAATAATAATATATAACTCAAAACCTAATTCAACATGGGCTCATTAGTAATTAAGTAGTTGACACTAATTATTGAACTATAACACAAACGCTTTGGAGATTAAGATTCGACAACCCGTGATTTTCTGCAATATACCACTTCTTCTGCATTCAATTTATAGAATAAATATTTTTTCACATTTGTAAGAAATTCCAGATGGATTTAGATTTGTGATCTTGGTGGGCTGATACTTTTTTTTTTAGTTGTTTACTAATTATTTCCAAAGCTGAATAAATACCCATTAACATGTTTAGTATTCATTATTCTATTAACTTATTTTAACTAACATAGCCTTACTGTTCAGTGCTTTCAGTATTTAATGTACACATTTTACTGATTTGAGGAACTCATAAAACAAATTTAATAAACACATAAAACCAGTAATACTTTTTGAAGCTGCAGCAAAACATTGATCATTGTGTCTACATGGGACAAATTTAGGAATCAAACTTCTTAGTAATGATGTATAGTTTCTTGTTGTGGAATAAACCCACAATCTACACTGTTGCCTATAAAGTTGGTCATAAAGTATTTTTATGAAATGATTGGGAAATGATCTTTTCATGAAATGATTGGGACAATGTAATTTATTCTTGATAGATCAAGTGTATGTAATCACTGAACCTGGTCAAAGATGATTACTGATGCATATAAACAGGTATAAAAAGAGGATTGTACCTGAAAACAACATTTTTCTAACTTTATGATGAACAGTGCATTTTGTTTCAAAACAGCAGTGATCAGAGCAGTAACAGCAGCTTTTCTGCCACCACACCAAGAAAACACATGTTTATTACCTTCACGTTTTTGTTTAACAAATGACTCTGTCCATCCATTCATCTTCTACTGTTTATCAGGGTCCAGGTCATGGGTCAGCCAACACAGACTCCCCTCTCCATGGCCACCTCCTCCAGCTCCTCAGGGTGGGGGGTGCGGGTCCAAGGCGTTCCCAGTCCAGCTGATAGCCTGTCCAACATGTCTTGGGTCTGTCCCGGGTCTCCCCCCAGTTGGACATGCCTTAAACAAGTCCGGGCCAGATGCCTGTACCACCACATGGGTCTTTGCTCTGAACACCTCCTGAACTCTGGCCAAACTCCTCACTATAGTTAACAGACACTAAATTTTTCAACTTCAAATGTCATAACTGAAAGCTGACCTTTAGAGCTTGTATTTGTTCCTCCTGCACTTTATTTTTTAGATACCTCTTAAAGGAGTGATATTCTGCTTTTTTTTTTTTTATGGAATTATGCATTTTCAAACATTTCCCTGTGGTCTACATCAACTGTAAATGCTCTGCTTGGGTCTGAATTCTTCATTAATTCAACTCCACAGGTCCATCTTCAACCTTATTTTACACAAATGACACCAGAAAAGTGGTTTTGAGCGCTGGCTCTTTCAATGTACATCTGCCACTTCAGGCCCCGCCCCCTCCAGGTTGTTGGCTGTTCTGCTCTGTCCAATTCAACCAACAACTGATCATTTTAGGTAATCAGCTTGAAGTTTGGACATATTTTCAGTATGGATTACAACTGCTGCTGCTGAAGTTATGTCGTACTCAGAGAAATGTTCATCAGAAGTCTTGACCTTATATGTGCAAATATCGTGATGTAACTGGCTATAGACGTAACAAATTAAGAATTAAAACAGGTTGTAGAAATCCACTTGATTTTTGCCAAAATTAATATAGTTTTGCAGCATCTGGAGGGTTCAAATTCAACCTTCATGAACCACTAGGGTCCAAATACACAAATAAATGAACCACAGACTAATAAAGAAGGATTTAGCAAAATATGACCACTTTAAGTCAGTATAAATAATGCAACTAAAACTCATCAGGTACCAAAACATCATCATTTTATTGAATTTTTTTAAACATCCCTGGAAACAATACATCAGTGCAGTGACACACACACACACCCATACACACACATCCAAACACAGCTCTGTACATTCTGAAAATCACTATTATGGAAGTCGAAACTTCTTTTTTTTTTTTTTTTTTTATCTCAACTGTTAAAACGAACTCATCCGTAAAGTCACATTTTGTCTCATCCGGTTCCACTGAAATCGAACATGAGGTGGGTCAGGCAGGCTTCGGTAGTTCTAGTCCAATGACTTGGTTCTGGTTCATGTTGTAAGTTTTAATGCAGTAGGTCTGGTTCAGAGAAAGCCCACGGACTGAAAATCATTGGTTAGCATGAATTATAATTAAATCTGAGATTAAAAGATAGAGATTAATTTTGTTTGTTAGAAACTATACAACAAACAACTAACTAGACTGACAATGGGCTCTATGCACAGCCCCACTACTTCCTGAGCTTAAGTCAGCTCCTTTATTTCGTCTTTCAATATTGGACACTGATTCATCCAGGTGTGTTTGACCACAGTAGTCACAACACGAAGTAGCAGATACACCTGGAGTAATCAGTGCGTCCAATAATGAAAGACAAGAAATAAAGGACCTGCCTGAAGTTCAGGAAGTAGTGGGGCTGTACATAGAGCCCATTAAAAGCCCAGTGTGTGTGATCTCTGCAACATCTAGTGAAGTAGCAGACTGCATCCAGCTGAATACGCTAAACTCCTCTCATAAGGTGGTGGGGGTCCCATCTTAAAACCAGTGTTCATTTTTATTGTTTCTTTTCAGTTTATGGGATATTAACGCCGATCCACACTCAAACATAGTGAATGTCAGTAATGTGACACTGGATGTCATCCGCTATAAACAAACACATGACAGAGAGCGAGTGACAGGAAAAAAAAAAGGTTTTAAATTTTGCATAAATTTAGAATTATGACTTTATAAGAAAGAGAACAAGACACGGAAAATACCAAAAAAGGATATAATAATAAATGCACGTCAGGAAATTCTAAAATAGATCAGGGCTGGGATTTTGCTGTTCAAGTTTTTTATCGAAATGATGGAAACATAATGTACTAATCCTGAATTTATTTTAGATTTGGAATTTAAGCTTTGAAAAAAGGTCTTAAATCTATCAAAGTTTTTTTCAGCAGTTTGGATTAAAATGCTATCCATCTGCACATCACTATCATTTCCTTTTCACAATTTTATGTCAGATCCTTCATGTTTTTTTCTTCTGCTCAATTCTTTTTTTTTGGTTCACCAGTGAAATGTGCTCTCCTCCACAGATTGACCTTTGGTCTCATGTGAGCTCAGTGTGGTCCTTCCATTGGCTGAACCAGCCAAATTTAAAACCAGATCAATATTTTGATCAATGGACAGCTGCTTTGGGCTGATGACTGACAGTATGACCTCATGTTGAGTCCAACTTTTTTTTTTTTTTTAAACAATAACAAAGTTATTTGTATATTCTTTGTGCAGGTTTGTGTCCAGACATCAAACCATTTCTTACTGTCCTCTTGGGGTTCAGATATTTTGACAACAGTATGAGGAGAAAAAACAAATCTACAAGTCTGTATGCCATAGAAAAAAAAATATCTGAGTTGAGAAATTAAAGACAGAAAGCTTTTCATACGTTCAGATTCCTGCCCATAATCTGTGACCTCTCCGTGTGGCTTTAATCCGTAGATGGTTTATGTTGGCACAAAGTTTTCTGGTTACGGTTGAAACCTTATTTCCAAGCAGCCTGTTGACCTCTGACCTTCTCGGTGTGTTTGACAACAAGCTGGAGGTGGTGGACAGACAGACCAATGGATGGACAGTGGACTGTGTCTATTTGTGGCGACTGCCTCTCCTCTTCATGGCGGCTGTACACTGTGGACAGTACCACTTCCCCTTTGGAGCCTCTGTCAGCCCCACACAGCCGTAATGAAACCACTCGATTGGACACTGATGAAAAATGGAATTTAAAAAAAAAAAATAAAATAAAATAAAAAAAATAAAAAAATCAAAAAAAAAAATTAAAAAAAATCAACATTTGGACTGAAAACATGTTCAAACTTTCTTCATATTTTATTTGGAAAAATTTGTTGATTTGCTTTGGCAAATATGAATAAATCCTATATTTTATGAACCAAGCATTCTTAAAGCAGACTACAACAAATAATTTAAAAAAGGACTATATTTTCCTATTGTACTTTAATTTTTCCAGGTAAAGTTTCATAGTTTAGAAACTGAAACAAAAAACAAGCACCAATGAAACACAGGTTTTCCAGTTTCGGTCAAATCTGCTGTTTAGTCTGCACTACAGAACACCAAACAAATAAATCTTTAGCTTTGACATCAAATTCTTCTTTCTCATGAATGGAGATTTCAGTTTAATACATATAATTATTATTTTCAGAGTCATTTTACAGTCTGGTCACTTAATTACAAGTTTTAGCCCTACTCTAAACAACATATGACAAAAGACACCCACATAAAAATATGAAGATACTTACATCTGTATTATCACAGCCGACCATTTCTCCATAAGAAACCTGCAAGCAATGACACAAAGGGTCATTTTTAATTAAAATAAGCTGGCAACTGCAAAGAGAATGACACCATTTCTTATTTATAATACAGCTTACACCACTTCTAGTGATCACATCTGTTGGGTAAAATTGGTCACTACAAGCACATAATGATTACAAACTTTTAATTTGTCGGCCACCTCCTAGTCCACTATCATTAGAAATAATAAGGTTTCTCATGGCACCAGGACACTTATATATTGGAGGCCAAGTTGCTGAACAGGACAGATTATAAACAAATAAAGAAATAATAAGGTTTGTTTTTTTCTAACCAGTTGGCAGTGATTTTTTTTTGTATATTATGGTAAATTTTAGAATTACAAATGGTATGTGTTTTTCCTCTCAGCTGGTCATAGTAAGGATCCAGATAATATAACATGAATGTTTGATTGCTGCCTCATCTAATTACTTGAGCAGATTCTTTAAAACTTGCCTATACAGCTTTAATAATTGCATCTATGCATGTTTATGTATGTATATGCAAGACAACTCTGTTGAGTTTTCACTGTACAGGACACAGAAACTGTAGAGGGTTATTGAGAAAATATACACAAAACCAACACTGTCAAGTAGACTCTGGTCTGTAAAACCAAACTTTAATTGTATTTGTACAATGGATGATTTTGCCTCCGACTCTTTCACACAAATAAACAGTTTCTATAGAACTGTGTGGATACCTGGTTACAGATGCAGTATCGCGGTTCGTTGGGGTCGTAGGTCCAGTCCACTTGGCTGTTGGCTTCGGCCTCTGGCAGTGCTGAAGCCTGCTGGGAAAGCTCCTGAGCCAGTGCTGATGATGAAGAGCATGATGAGAGTGAGGAGGAGGAAGAGGATGAAGATGACTGATGATTTGAAGACTTGATGCTGCTTCTGGAAAAACAAAGCATGATAAGTTAGGACAAGTAGTACTTAGTATTTTCATGTACCAATTAAATATTGTTCAGTCCACAGGAGTGTTGATGAAGCCTTACTTGGACTTGCGGCCCCTGGAGTCTGAGGCAGTGGCAGGAGTGAGGGTCTGTGTGAGGGTGGAGGCCAGAGCAGAGGAGGAGTATCCGCTGTTGTCCCGGGACAGAGAGAACTCTCTGCCAAGCTGGAAGTCATTGTTCTTGATCGCCTCGTAGCTCGCTTTAAGACTGGACGTCCTCCTGCCCTCCTTCATCTGGACACAAACAAACAAGAAGGATACTGGTTAACATTTAGTCTTTACGCACTGGATTAACATGCACATTAACACACATCCAGCTGTGTGACCAAAAAAACAAAATTATTGAAAGCTTAATCACTTGGTTGCTGTTCAACCAGTCATTTCTTTGTATATTTCAGGAATAAGCTTCATAGTATCACCTAATTTATGTCCAATCTGACCTGTGTAATGCACTTACAAAGACAACAATCCATGTTAATGCATGGCTATTCTTCCTTGGTAGACTGCACATGTAAAAATATAGTACTAATATCAGCTTTATTCTATGCCAGCAGCACAAAATTAGTACAATACCAAAAACTGAGGTATATGACTACAATTTCAATATCATGACTATCCTATTTTAACTTAAATTTGAATGGTAGAACAAATGACACAACCTAACACTTGGAAACAGACGTTTACCACAAACAAATAGGACTTATTCAAAGCTTAGTGGTCTACTGCAGAGAAAAGTAGTTCTCTGTAATTGTCTTCCCAGATGAAATCAGGTTTGTCGTTTGTTGAAGCTGAGTGGAATCCAGTGACACAGAAAAGTCCCTACTTGTTGACATGTAAAATTACCACGGGTGTGTAAAGTATTGTGGTGTGTGTGGTTCTGACCTGTGCGGTGGCCTGAACAGCCTGTGCAGCGGCCATGGTGATGGCCCCGGCTCCAGCAGCTCCAGGCCCCGCAGGAAGAGAGCTCAGGTTGTAGGAGGCGAGTGGCTGAGAGGAGTTGACACTGTAGACGTTGTTGGTGGAGGATGACGTACTGTTGGTACGGCAGCCTGCAGAGGACACAGGTCGGAGTTAATACACAGAAAACTCTGTGCAGGTAAAGGTCTGGATAAAAGTCACTGTTTGTACCTGGTGTGTTCTCCTTGGAAGCATCTGAGGTGAGTGTAGATAGGAGAGCTTCAGACTTGAACTTCTTCTCTGGCACATGTTCTGTAGTGTGATGAGTTGGAGCATTGTACTTCCTCTCTGTTATTATTACACAAGATTTAGGGAAAAATGTTTGATAAAACACTGTTAGTTTAGGCTTTGCAAATTCTCCAAATGATGCTTCACTGTGTCAAAAGCACAAGCCTTCCAGTATAAAATTGAGAAAGAAACTTACAACTCCCAAGATGCATTTCAACAACAAACACTACTCACAGAGCTGTAGATTATGTTAGGTACTCTGCTAAAATGACCGGACACCAGACTGCAGTAATGGCGGCTCATAGAGGTGTTGTATAGTTCCAAACATTGGGAGCAAAGTAACAGAAAGACACTGACTTGACTGAAGGTTTTTTGTGCTGTTTTTCTCTGGTAAAATTTTAAATCATCTAAAAAAAGATACTGATGATGATGGTGGTGGTGAGATTCTACAACTTTTTGACTCTATGTAAAGGGGAAAAAGATGTTTGAGCTGATGAAGATGCTAGAATTGGTACATTTACCTGCAACATCTGAGTGGCAAAAAGGGGAATTTCATGGAAATTAAAAAAAATGTAAATTTCACAGTAAATCAAAACTGTAGCACTGATGAGTATAATCATTGTTAAGAGAAAGTACTACTGTAAAGTAAATGTAACACACACTTCCATCCACAGACAACTTCAGTAAACTGTCTTATAAACTATACAGCGCTGTGTTTTTGTGACGGTCAAAATCTTTACAGGCGGAGGGAAAAATCAGAGTAAGCTAGACTTGAGTTAAAGTACAAGACACAAAATTAACAATTATATTACTCAATTTTAAAGTACCATAATGTAAAGTACTTTGAATAAGTTTGAGATGCTAACTGAAAAGTACTACTTTAAACCACTAAAAGACGACGGTAACTACTCTACATGAAAGAGCACATTTAAAGCCAATAGTCACATGACTCCCTATGACTCTGACCTTTGCTGTCAAACTAACTTATTTCTGAGTTAAAGCTAAAGATTACAAAGCAAAAATGCTAATTAAAGTGAAAGCACAACCTGCAGGATATATTAGTTCACTGTGAAATTCTGCCCCAGGAACAAATTCAGTAAAGATAGCAACGGAAGTGGATCTAAACTATAACAATCTGAATTCACTGCATGTTCACGGATCAGTTCTGCACTTACTCTCGGCTGTGGTGTGGGAGTGGACGTGGTGATTGTTGACAGGCTGAGATGGACTGTCCATTTCTAGCGATCCTGAGAAGAGAAACAGCATTTAAATTGGAAATGCTGCATGCTGGTAGACTGCCTGCCACTGGCCTAGCTTTGACAAGAGACAGTCTGAGTAACTTACGTCTCTCCAGGATCTCAGTGATGCCAGCGTTGTCAGCCTCCAGCTCCATCTTAAACTTGGCCAGCTCCTGGTCCAGTTTACGGAGATGACGGTCCACCTGCAGCACAGAGGACACAAAAGTCTTAGCTGAGGATGTACACCACATTTTTTAAAAGGAAAACCCCCTTTAGGTTCAGCACACTAATAAGATTGGAGTGATTCTTACATGTTTTCTCTTCCAAAGCAGAACAAAACAGCAAGCTGGACACTACTCGGGTTGGAATTTTATGAACTGACTGCCATCTAGTGGTGAGTTGATTGAATAACACTCAAGAACACAGCCTATAAATCATCAGAACTTTATAGAAGCCATCATTTCACATGCAATAACATTAATATTCATATAGCCACTTATTAATATTAAATTAAGAACAAGAGCAGATCAAAGGCCAACTCACCAAATCATAAATCTGATTGGCCAGCTGGACTTTCTCGTCAGCATCCTCCAGAGCTTTGTAATAATCCTGAAATGGGAAACAGCAATTTATTTCACACCATAAATAAACATTTTTACAGACATATAATGAGATTAAACAGCTATTGACGATTTCAAACTCAAATGTTTCAAATCTCATTTAATACCAATCATACTACAAATAATAATAATAATCATAATAATAATAATCAGAAGTCCTGCACAAAGCTGATCAAATCATCAATAAATAAGCTGACTGGCCCAATAACAGACAAATCTTACAAAAACACATTGGGACTGCATGATAAAAAGTGATAAAGAAAGGGATTAGACAAAAATAATGGGATCTTAATTTTTTGACTGAACATGCAATGTGACACCGGGGCGCCACAGTCCTTCTGATTTTAGGTATTTTAGGAATTTCAAAGTCAGACAACTGATCTAAGTGCATGGCTGAGGAGTCGATGCACTGAAGCTGCCACCTGTGAGTAGTCTTTCCCACGCAGTCTTTACTTGGGCATGCTGCCAAAGTATATTTAGTAAGGTGAATAATTTTAATACTTCTACCCCTGCCAAGGAGATTACAGTGTAGTCAAAAATAGTCTCATCCTAAACCAAAAATACTGCAGCAGGTTTGAAGTTAAGACATGTACAAAACTACACTATACAAAATGACACAAGAGTACAGCAATTAGTAAACAAAACAACCATAAAATTAAGGGAGAAAACAATACAAAGAAAATACACCCTTTTCCCCTGTTTTTTTTTTTTTTAATACATGACATCAGACCACGTTTACAAACTGTTGCTTGTGTAACAATCAAAAATGACTATAATGCTGCTGAGGTATTCAGAACTTTACACATGCACAGTAACGAACAGCAATGTTACCATAGTAGCAAATTTTCACATCTGCCTGTGTGCACTGTTTTGAAGCTCTGCTTCATCACATGGATGTATTATATTATGTCAATGTTGTCTATTTACCATCAAGTCTAAGCCTAAGCCCATCAGTCTTGATGTTATTTTTCATCCCATGAGAAAATTTCATGCATTCAAGTATGTAAGGGATGTATAATTGATGAATCAAGTAAGCACAGACAGTTTATGTCACTGTAATCCACACAAACTCACAAAGACAACCTGTTGGACTAGGTAGCTGATTACATTATGCCAGATTTGTTTTGAGGAAATAAGCGTTCACGTTAAAAGGTGAACATTGTTGATGATATTCAGGACTGTAGAGGGTTCAGAGGCTGTTCATTTAGGGTCTGGCTCCAAATCCTACACTTTTCCCACTTAGCTTAAGATGATAATTGACTTCATTACCTCCCAACACTGGACTAAATTTTATTTTTCATATTGTTACTTTACTGACAAGCAAATCTACAAAGGGAAGTCAATATAACATCTCTCACTGTAATATTTATAGACTTAGAGGAAAAAAAGACACACAGTATCTTACTATGATAACCAGAACATCTGACCTTTTTAATGACCTCCATCTGTTCCTCTCTCCACTCGGGTTTGTTTTTCTTTGCATTGACGAAGAATTCAATCACCTTCTGCTCTAGCTGATCAGTGGCATCTTTGCAGGGTGATGACAAAGAAAACAAACACAGGGAGAAACATTCAGAATGACAAAATATATAAACTCAGAATCCCAATAAAAAAGATAGACTAACAAGGATAAGTGAAACTTACTTCATATGATGACATAGCTGTTACTTTCTATCCAGTTTTGTATATCAGAAAAACTTAAAAATCATCCATACATTACAGAATTTGGAAACTTTCCTTGAGGAAGGATGCTGTAAAGCACATGCTTCCGCAAAATCCTGCACAGAATCTTCATACTTTTGATCATAATTTCATACATTTTAAATATCTAGCAAAAGTAATGATCCTAATATGTTTAAAACATGGCTAGGAATTATGTCAGAATCTGTCACATTACACGCTTTGATGCAAGATCTGGTAAAACATGTTGTTCGGAAAAGAAACGTTCACGTTCAGTAAGTTGACAGGTGTTAGCCGGCTCATGCTAGCCACTTTGATAAGTTACAGATATATATCGGTAGGTGGGATACAGTGCTTTACCTGCTAAATAAAATATAATCACTAAGCGATTTCTACTTAATATGTACAATAAAAGCGCGCAGTCTTTCTTCGGCTTATTCATTATTTAAACGGCCCTGAGCTAGTCACCGGCGGCGCTGCACATACTTTGAACCTGAAGGTCCATCTCTCTCATTTCCGTAAACCTGTCGCGGAGATCCATGGGTAGCTGCTCGATCACTGCCAGGAGAAGAAAAAGCTGTTATCCTGCTAGCACGGCTAGGCTAACAGCCGTAGCTACACAGTCCATTAAATACCACACATTTAAATCACAAAACGGCGTAACAAAGGCATCGGTGCTTTGTTAGACTTCTACACTCACTTTCGAGATAGTCCTCCAGGTACAGCATCGCGGCAGATTTTATATTTCAAGCGATTTACGAAATTATTTTCTTCTTTCAATATGGCGCCGCCAGCCGCTGTCTCGCTCAGAAAAAAATACCCCAAAAAATTGAGGTCAGCGAACGTGACGCAGGCAGATATCTACGCTCTGATTGGTTAATACATAGGTCGTCGCTGATTTGTGGTCTCAGATCAGATGCCTCATGGGACTTGTAGTTTAATGACGGGTTGGTATAGATGAACAGCCAAATGCACCATATTAATAAATATTTACGATTAACAAAACCAATATTAGTAGGAGCAAAATATAGATCTATCAGATATCGACAAATATTGCCTGTTTATTTATGTTGTACATATTGTCGGTGATTATATAGGCTGCATTTCAAAATTTTAGATGAAACACTGTCAAATGGAAGTCACATAGCATCGCTTTAACAGAAATATTGTTAATATTTTCAGACTCTTCAACACTGATTTATAACACTGCCAATCATCTACTGCACAGATTATGGTAGCATGAAAATAGTTTACATCTTGTTATGATGACTGCAGAATCAGGTGCGATCATTAGTAGAATATGGAATAGAGCAAATGTGTTTTAGCATAGATTTGTATGGTCATGTCATGCAGGATGTTTTATTACAATGTTTTACCACAAGCACAAATATATAATTATATATCATTGTAATTATCTTATAGATCTGCTTGTGTGACTTGATTATTTGGTTTATGGTCAGGTACAAATGAATTATAATGCAAAATTTGAGAGAGGTTGCTTACTTTGGCTACATTTTAATAAAATTACCCTAAATTTTGTTTCCAAAACTGACCAGAATTTATCACATACTATGGCATACTTGTTGATGGCAGGGATTATCAACCTATTGCCTACAGCTTGCAGTTCTGACAAAATTGTGAATTGTTTATAAATGGAAATTCTGCTGCTCACTGCCTGGTAATCCAAATCTTAAGTCTTCATTGTATTCAAATGTATGGGTTACATTTCATCACTACAGAATAGAATAGAATAGAATAGAACTTTTTTGTCATTGTTATAATACAATGAGAAACAATTTCGTAGAATCTTTGGCAGTCACAACAAAAAATAGGAATTATATATATATATATATATATATATATAGTGCAAATACAATAAAGTGTATTCCAATAAAAATATTCAGATACAATACAGTGCAAATCCAACATACAATAAATAGACAATGATAAATGGACAAAACAACAATTCAAAATATAAATACAATGAGGTAATGTGCATGGAGAATTTTCATTTTTCATTTTAAAATCCAGTCATTTTATTTCACTCTATGTGAGGGAACAAAAGCTGCAAGAGCAGTGGTAAAAACATAGACTGTATACAAAAATGGATACCATGATGCTCTTATCGCCCACTGAGTAAAAATGAAGCCAAAAGACTCCACTTTACTGGTATCTGACAGATTCAGGACATTATGGCTGTTTAATCAGCCTTTTAATTATATGAAATAAGTAAAACAAGCAGATCAGGAAGATGGCAAACAACCAAAATCACCAGTGGAAAAATGTATTGGATGTGCACTTTGAGTTTCTAGTTGAACCAAAGTCCCGCAGAATAAATTGAATGGGGGAATTATTGTCTAATACCGTAGCGATCCACCAGGTGGAGATTGAGACGTGTTTGGTGAGAATTTGAAGCGCTCCTAGTATGAACATGTTATTATAATGTACACTAGATGGCGTTCCAATGCCCAGTCCCGTTTGCACTCACTCTGGTTGAGAATGAACACTTTAAACTATGTTTAATTAACTACCGCGCATGTTCAATGATCAAAATAAGGTGTCCAGTATGGTGTTGTTAAAAACAAATGTTTCATGCAGTATTTATTTATACTGTAGTTTGCTAATATGCAAAAAAGAAAACTATTCTAACTTATAAAAAATTCTACATTAGCCTCATAATCTCTAAAAGTCTATATTACAACTACAGCGCATGTCTAACATAGGCTATGCATATATTACGTTTGGTTAAAGTCTTTAAGATGTTGCTGATGTAGGCCTACTGAACAATTAAAAAGCGTTATTTCTCTAAAGACCAGTAGAGTTGATTGTCCTTGGATAACCTTCATCATTGTACATATTTTATTGTTTCCTCGGCCTCTGTCAGTCTTTGTTTACCCTGCAGCAGCCTCTTCATCGCCATCACACTCTCAGACCACTGGCCTGCTGATCCCGCGGCCCTTGCGGCTGGAGGCGGACACATTCCTCCGTCCCCTCTGAGGACTGACGGGGGAGGAAGGGAGGGAGGAAGGGAGCTGCCCTGTGCTGCCCCTGCACATATTTAATTAGGGAGAAGAAGAAGCGGCGGGACGGGCCAGGAGAACACCGCACCGCCCCCCCCTCCAAGCAGCTCCGGGTTTCTGGCAACAGCTTCAGCCGACACTCTGTCTGCTGAGCTCTGGACCGGACAGAGCTTCCACGTCTTCTCTCCTGTTTGGTCCAAACATTTGACGCACCGAACGGGAAGTTTGAACGTTGAAGTTGAGTTGAGTTGACTGTGACGTCTTGGATTCGAGCTTTTCTCCTGAGTTCCTCTTTGAAAGTTCCACACAACAAACAGAAAGTGGATAAAATCAGTGCGGCGTAAGAGTGAGCCATGCTGTGGTTTAAGGCGCAGTGTCGTTAAGTGAGTGATGATTGATTTGGAAATGTCAGCGCCACCGCTGAGCACAGACCAGCACACTCCATCATCCCGGCGGGCTGAGGGAAAGTAAGAAACCACCTGTTGTGAATGTTTCCTGGAGCTTCTCACGGATAAATCCGAGCTGCTAAAACAAGACGTCGGACAGAGCTGAGCAGGAGGCACACGCACAACGGTATGCGGTTTTTACGCACGGAGCAGACGCAGTTTCTGGGAAGAGGCTACTCTCTAATGAGTGATAATCTCCACACAGCTCCCCTCCAGCTCCGCGTTCCTCACTCACCGGTTGTTTGTTTGCAGTGAGCATGTTGCTATGGTGTCCCGGGCTCAGATGAGGAGGACGGCGGAGCTCCGGTCTCTGCGCTCGGGATGGCTCGTGAGGACGCGGTGAGGTGTCTGCGCTGTCTGCTGTACGCGCTCAACTTACTCTTCTGGGTGAGAGGAGCGACTGGTCGGATTCACACTGATATTAATACAACATGTGGAAGATTAATAACACTCTCTACTCACTAGTCACTGACCACAGAGATACAACCATCAGAATCCAAAGTATCAGTCGGAAACTTTTCAGCTCAGTGCCCTTAAACAGAAACAGCTGTTTCCTATTTGACCCAATACACATTTTTAACTGTGAAAGTTTCATATATCTATAAAAATTAACAAGCGCCCATGTTAATTCCATCACATATGTGTATTTTACAAAAATAAATCAAATGTATTGTACAGTATAAAGACACGTGCAATTTTCAAATGTGTGAGATGGTGCAATAGTTTCTATATGAGATTAGTATTTTGTAGTTAGAAGTCATTAATAGTCTGTTTTGGAGAGCATCTTAAATGTATGTGTACAAATAGGTGTGTAGTTAGCACAAATAAGAACATGTTAAGTATTAAAGTTGGCACTAAACTTTAATTAAGGTTACAACTATGTTGCAGTAGAGGTGCAACTAAAGTTGCATTAATATTGCTGTAGATGTTGGATTAAAGTTGCATTAACATTGTAGTTGGTGGTGGATTAAAGTTATAGGAGTTGTTTTTGTTGCAGCTTAAATTGGAATAAAGTTCCAATTGCATCAAAGTTGAACTTGCAGTATTGTTACAGATGAAGCTGGAATAAAGGTGTGGGTGAAGTTGTAACAAAGTTGCAGCTGAAGTTACATAAATGTTGCAGTTGATGTTCAGTAAAAGTTGTAGAAGTTGTATTTGATATACTGTTAGGAATTAGTTTCTCTGCTGCAGATGCTGCAGATACAGATGAGCTATAACTGAAGTTGCAGTTCAACCTGAGGCTTCACTAAAGTTGCACTTGGACATGACCGTTGTTCACTTTTCTGCTGAAGCTGGAGTTAAAGTTCCACTTGAACATGAAGTTGAAATTACTGTTAAAGTTGCACTTAAAGTAGGCCATGGTCTGTTTGTGAGAGCATGTTTCACATTCTGAGATGTTATTTGTAGGCAGCAGAAACTGATCCGTGTGTGTTTATTTCTGTGTGTGTTTATTTCTGTGGGTGTCCCAGCTGATGTCAGCATGTGTCTTGGGAGTGGCAGCCTGGATAAGAGACTCCCTGAACACCGTCCTGACCCTGACAGCCCACACCAGGTGAGTCTCAATGGAAGAGTAGGGCTGCTGTGGGATGGTGGAGGGTCCAGGTCATGGCTTCTCAAGCCAGCATCACACGGTCTTTTCAGTTTTCCTGGAAGACTTTCATAGTGTCAGACTCAGTTCACATGTAGCACAAAGTAATTAAAACTTCTGGAAACCTTAAACACACAGTAGCACCCTACCTCCCTGTGGTAAATCAATGTGAATTTATGTAGTGCTCTTCTACTTTATTGGCACAGTGTGCTTTAGAATATGTGTCACCCAGTTACACACACATTAGCATCAGTTTCTCAGAGATCAAACTGCTGATCTTCCAATGACTCCCTCAATACCTCCTGAGTCACAGCTGCACTGTGTGTACTTCAGGGCCTAATGAACATGTCAGAAAACTTAAAAAAAAAAAAAAAGAGAGATTTGTTTCAATCCAAATTTAAAATGCTCATTTAAGTTTTTGTAAACTTTCTGATATTCTGTTTGTATGGATAGACCAGATATTTATTAACGATTACTGGGACAGTCAGTTTCCCGTAGTAGCTACAGATAGCTACTATATCTGCATTGCAGTCTCGTGAGATCATGAATTTCTTTTGCCAGGGACTCAGCTTTTAACGCAGCGTCATCTGTGGCTGTGGAGGCCAATCTGGGACAGGCATACACATGTAGATCAAATCCAATGATGTTGAAGACATGGTGGCGGCTTATTACTACCTCAACTTTCTTTTTGTTTCATAATGTTGAATCAGCATGGTTTCTGAGATTACAGGCTGTGGTGGATTGCTTGCTGCCATTGGTGATGGTCTTGGGCAGCATCTTCTCAGGTGACTGGATTGATGTTGAAGCATTTGAGGCTTTGTTTGTAGGCATCCGTATAATGGAGCAGAGGGCAGCCAGCTGGCCTTTTGCCAGATGTTAGTTCTGTGTATAGGATGTCCTTTGGGATACGACCGTCGTCCATCTGGACATGGCCCAGCCACTGGAGATGTGGCTGCCTTAGGACTGCTTAATCTTCGGGAGGGTTGTGGGGGATGCTGGAGGCTATCTAAGCAATAAATGGACGAAGGCCTGGTACACCCTGGAGGTGTTGTCAGTTCATCATCGTAGCTCTCACATTCACACCTACAGCCAATTTACAGAAACTAGTTAGCCTATTATTATAAGAGAACCCACACAGACACAGGGAGAACATGTACATACAGAAAGTGCTGGGATCAAACCTTAGAAATTCAAGCTGTAACCCAGCAGTGCTAATCACAGGAACACTGTACCGCCCTTAAAAAAACTATGAAAGTGATTTTAGTCTTTTAGATGGATTTCAGCTGGTTACTTTGTATTTTGATCTTTTTTTATGATCTGATTGCTTTTAACGTGTTGTTGGATGTTATAAAAGTGAGTAACTGACAGCTGTATTGACCAGTTGCAGTCCAGAATCAGTCAGACATATGACTATATATGGCATCCAGCTATCTCATGGGACATCGTAACCCAGCAGACCCTGGCTCTAAATTATTTCACACAGATCATATGATAATTTCCTTGACCTCCTTTTGGCCTCTTTTTCATGCATTGGGAGGAAAGGCAGTTGAAGCATTCATCTATTTGCACAGTTTGTTCTATTAAATGTTAGCTTACAGCCAGTATCTAGTGGCAGGTACAAAGCTCTCTGCCCCATTGTGCCTTTTTTTCCTTGTTCTAATACCACTTTATATTTTTATGATTCATGGCCTTGTTCTCACCAGTGGTGCACACTCTTCATTTATTTTCTACATCGTTGGACCACTTCCTCCTTCTACTTCATTCACTCCGATAAAAACAGATTTACATGAAATTTGTGATCCATAAGGTATTCTTTATGTGTAATTGACTTACAAGTACCATACTAGACTACATTTGAGGATATCTGTTTAAGATTTTGCCAACATGTTTATCCTCTGTGAATGCTGACATGATCTTCCACAGCTGCACAGTCTGAGTCATTTTATGCAAAGTTTGAAAATACTTATGAATGTTTATTTTCAGTCAGATTTTTGAGGATGCTTAATGCATTTTTACTCTTTTATGCCAAATTTCCGGAGGCTTTATTGAAAAAGAACTGAAAGAAGTTCAAACCCTTTCTCATCTCCAAACAGCAAACCAACCACTGTTTAAAGGTTCTGTGATTTGTCTCTTTCAGGAAGAGGTTTCAGATGCTGTTAAATCATTAGACAAACACTGCGTTTAAAGCAGAGTGAAGAATTAAAATGATTTCTGCTAGATCTGTCAGCATTATGGACTATAAAATTATACTACAGAATTACTTATAAATCTTTAGCCAAAACAAACTGAACTGCTGGAGTGAAATATTTTATTTATTACATGAAGAAGACTCAAAATGGGAGAAAAAACCCACAACAGGGTGGAACTCAATTAGAAGATGGATGTTTAGATGTAAACATTGGCTCCCTGCTTGATTTTCAGGAAACAAATTTACTGACACAGATTCATGTATTTGAAATGAGTACTGACAGTTAACTCCAGACATTTATTTTGAGCCCAGCTATACACAGACTGGTCCATGGAAAGTTGATTTTGAGCATGGATAAATCATAGGTACTGACGGTCTCTGTGTCTCTGCAGGCTGGAGGAAGCTGCCATCCTCACATATTCTCCTGCTGTCCATCCCGTCATCATCGCTGTGTGCTGTTTCCTGATCATCGTGGCCATGGTGGGATACTGCGGCACCCTCAAGTGTAACCTCCTGCTGTTGTCTTGGGTATGATTTTAGCTCTTTACTGATCGTCAGCTGCTAAAACAACACAGAAACTACTCATCATCATTTTCAGAATCTGTTATTTATTTTATTCAAAGACATGTGTATGCAGAAGTAGCACATTACATTGGATTATATACTAATCTAGTTATTCAGCTAAAGTATTCATTATATGGGGCATAAACAGTGTGTTATGCAATATATGCTTTACAGTCATTATTAGATTATACTTAATTACACTAAATTAATCAAGCACATTTGTGACATGCAGTGTCCTCAACATTAGTTCACATACATGTAAAGAAGTTTAACTTTGCATTAAAAAAATCACAGACATAAACATATTTGTAGTGTAAGTCCACTATTTCCTGTTAAACCTTTATGCAAATGTCTGATATATATTCTTGGATGTCATTCAATCTCACATGTTCCTATATTGTATATTTTAATACTGCATGGTTCAATGAGCAGTCTGAAAAGGGCTGTGAATGAATTAATACTGTTTCGGTAAGTAAGCATTTAGCATTAGCTCATCCATCACCCCATGTGCTTCTGCAGCTCTGTCCTATTGTCTGAATATGGCCATTTTTGACTTCAAAAAGTCAAGATGACGAAGGCCAAAATGCCAAAATCCTTGCCTCAAAATGGCAGTTTAGTGGGTGATGTCATTGTAGCTCCGTCCACTTCCTAAATGACAGGTCATAATTCATACTTCCACATAGTGACAGAACATAACTTTAAGTATACGATAAAACCCATTACAGAAATTACACACTATAATGCATCACAGACTCAGCACTATGATGTTGTGCTGTGTGTGATGACAAAATGAAAGCCACAGTATCTGAATGCCAATTAATTAAAACATATGGAAAATGAAGTCAGTAGTGACAGAGTTGAGTAGGTTTTAGCGCATTTTATTCCCTGGCATGTGATGCAGGGCAATATGGCAATCAGCATATTTGTCATTTTGTCTGTGTGTAATCATTTTGTTAACAGATCTGAAAGGAAAACCATGGAATATTATTACACCAACCAGCTGCAATTTATTAGTTACAGTATGTTGTGGAGTGATCCTACTGGCTATTTTGTCTGTTACCTGTCTATCCACCCATCTGAAACTACTTGATTCCTCTGCTGTCCAAAAGCTAAATGAATGAAACTAAGCTAACATCAGAAACAAGTGCCACTTGTAGTTTCTCTGCTTGGGTTGGGGTGGGGGTATGCCTTCCTCTGATGGCTCCTATTCATTGTAACTTTAAAGCTACTGATAACTACAGCAGCTCTTTATATCATCTAATGTGGCGTTCCACTGAGTTGTGATTTTCACAGAGAAAGCTGACTGCCAAAAGGCATTGAGATAAAACTGTACAGTCTTTTATGGAAGATAGGCTGATGGATTTTGGAAGTTTTTAAAGTGATGTAAGACAAGTCATGTAATCTACATTCCACAGATTTAAGTGAAATGAACTGTCAAATCTGAGGAGATAATATCGCATAGTGATAACGTTAAATAGTCTTTTATCCAGAATATTTGATTTGTTCGTATAATAACTGTAGTGATCTAAGGACTGTTTCTCTATTTAATTAAAATAATGGCATAAAAACAGGATGTCAGTTTCAGTCTAAAGTAAAAAGCTGAAGACCTGATTCTGCTTCCATCATAAGTCTTTGAGCACCAGTCAGACTGGTTTGATAACAGGGGTCAGTCTGTGATCCACTTCACCTGTGTGTGACCCACCTGAGTGGGCAGAGCCAGGCTTCGGGTGTCTCTATTGTCTTTCAGAGGAGATAGGTTTGTCCCCTTAGGCACACAGACACAGAGCAGCCAGATGAATGATGGGAAACCAGGAGAAACAGGAAATACCCCCACCCTCCCCCAGTTGCTCCTGAGACACCTGGGAGATCGCATCACAATAGAGACAACAACTCCACCTCATCCTGAATACAGACGGAGCTTTTTATTGGACAAAAGAGACGTCCTGAACAAGGAGACTGTCTCTGTGATACATCCTGATTCTCTTAAATGCTTCTTTTCCTTATGTCTCAGTCTTTACCGCTAGAGATGTGAGGAGAGATATAAGGAATCATAGATGAGCAGAAAAGAAATCAAATGTCTTTAGTGAATTGAGACATTTGAACTCAATTGTGTTTTTTGTAAATTCAATATTTAAAGCTATACAGTATGTAACTACTACAATAAAATACCTAAAATTGACTAGGCCTATATGAACTCCTGCACTTACTGCATATCTAATATTTCCAACAGTGTTTCAAAATCAGAGAAATTCATACTTTTATTCAATGTCATGTTGAGTTTCATTTGGCAGTCCATCAGTGATCACTTTACCAACATTAATATTACTCTTTAATTTGAGTTAAATTATGTAAAAGAACTCAGATCTGCTTTTCTTCTGTTGTGTGTACACTTCTAACTTCAGCAAAGGTATGATACAGTTTCAGATTAATCTGATCATGTGTCACATCCAATCTATAGATTTCCAATAAAGGGCCATGTCTGTCTGGTAAACAAAGCCCACAAATCTGTGATGGTGTATCCTTGTTTCTGAGTGCTTTGAGGAGCGAGCAACAATGAATTTTGACATTTTGACTAGTTTGACAAAAGAATATTGCATAATTCATTACAGTGTAGTTTTTTTATTTTGCACCTTCTTGTTACAATAAGGTTTTACAACATAATCAACAACAATAACATAGCATTATTAACAATATTTAAAAACTTCACATTTGCATTTTGACTGAATATTGGTTCCCATTCCTACTTTGTTTTACCAGTATTTTATTGAATCTGTTTTGACATTTTCTATTGTGGTGTGGTATGGTGGTCTTTTGATGATCAGCAAGCTTAAGCTAACTAGGCTGGTAAATGTAGTGTCAAAGGTGGTTGGGATACAGCTTTTCCAGCTGCAAGACATACATGTTAAACGGGTCAATGGTAAGGCCAAAACATTTTAAATATCCCTGATCATCCACTTTTTAGGGAGTTTAATTTGGCCCCTCTGGTTGCTGTTTTAGGTTCTTTCAAGTGAGAACTGGACGTGCTAGGGATTCTTTTATTCTTGTGCCTATTAGGAATCTGAATTCACTTGGCTCATATCTACAGATTTTTTTATGATGTGATTATTTATTTATCTTTTAATGCTCATGGCCATTATGGCAGTTAACTTGTGTGTTGGCAAGGGAGTGGCTCCATTGTGTGTTGTCCTGTGTTGTGTAATTTTATTGTGGCGGCATCTGGTGGTGCTGTTTCTGTGTATGTGTTATTGTGTATGTGTTTATGACCCCTGCTGTACACCGAATTTCCTTTCTAAGGATAAATAAAGTTGAAAGTTGAAGTTGAAGTTCACATTGTGAACAGTGGTTTCCAG
This sequence comes from Apogon hyalosoma, assembly GCA_037367295.1. Classification (NCBI taxonomy): domain Eukaryota; kingdom Metazoa; phylum Chordata; class Actinopteri; order Kurtiformes; family Apogonidae; genus Apogon; species Apogon hyalosoma. Next base: position 12,832,274 of record JAPQRP010000005.1, read on the forward strand.
GAGGGTTGTAGAAATGGCTTGTGATGAAAGGATAAGGGTTGCTCTGGATTCCCGGAATGGCATAGAAATTGTGGGCTGATATGCCCTTGAGCAAGGCACTCAAGAACCCATTTGCTCCTTGGGCTCCTGACATGTCAACCCACTGCTCCTAATCTGCAGTATGTGTTGTGTTCCTGTATATGCAGCTAGTGATGGATTAAATCCAGAGGGTCTATTTTAGTTTGTTACATGTCCACATGAACAATTTACTGACAAATAAAGATTCTTCTTCTATGGAATTTGAGTAACATTTTTGGAAGTGAAATGACTTCGTAAAAGTAGCAACACAAAACATAATGGTGAAGGGTAAAAATAGCTTGAGTTCATTATGAAACTGTGGTGAGACACATTAGACTTAGGCATCACAAGCAGATATTGGTACAAACACACGGCATGCACACTGAGACATGGATGCAGGTGAGATTTCTTCATTCTTCATTTCCTCAGAATTTAAAACTGAAATAAAATGCATTTTTAATACTTGATAGCATCTAAGCAATTTGTTTGGTGACTTGAAAGTATTAGTTTTTGTTCCTCAGTCCTGGTGTGGGGATAGGAATAGAGGATAGTTTGTCCACCTATGTACCAGGTTAATACATAATCTCACAACAGAGTGAAATCTGTGTTTCTGTTGAATGAACAAGTAGGACTTTCTTTGTTGTACCGAGATAAATACAGTGTGATGGCTTTAGTTGGGAAAACTTGAGATTTGAGAGAAAGTTCTTCAGTTTTAAAAATGTATGGTTTCCTTGAGATGACCCCGGTAGTCCTTGAGGAGGTTCTCGAAAGCCTATTAGCATCTGAATATTTCACTCTGAACCATTTACCAGCAGAGAGAGAAATGCTCAGAGTGGGTTCATATTTTCTCACCTGCTGGTTTCCTCATCTGTTTGGGAGGAGTGCGTGTGTGTGAGGAGGAGTGGAGGTCAAAAGTTCAACCTCCCCTTAGCCGATGATAGAGACAGCAGAGATAGATTCATCATGCGGTTTGTGTGTGTGTGTGTGTGTGTGAGGGAGTGAGTGAGCTGTAAATGGAGTTGAACACTAACAAAGTAGTCTGCTGATATTTACACTCTGCAATGGAGGACACACACATGCATATTCACATGACTGCATGTGTCTACTTTATTATTTCTCTTTATATAATTGACTTAGCCTACCTAAAACAACATGTCTTTACACATCGCATGAAATAATAAACTGAAACACAAAGTAGGCTAACTGAAATACAGATTATAGACTGAATTAACCCTAAAATAAGTCTGAATGTCTGTATTTCAGTATTTCAGCTCTCTGTTGGTGATCTTCTGTGTGGAGTTGGCCAGTGCTGTGTGGACCTATGATGAGGTGAGAAAATTGACTTCCTGTTTACACTGTCATATTTTATACTTCAATCAACTATGTCAGTACTGTGCAGATCAGACTGAGACCTCTGAGCAGCTGCAGTATTCAGAAACATTCAGCTGCTGATACAAACTAAAGACCTAAAAATAACCAGATATGTCAGACACGTCCGGCACACAGCGCTGCTCCTGTTACACACATCAACACACAATGCAACAATATACAAGACACATCACAACCACAAATCCTAGCACATCCAGTGTACTACACAACAATGTAACACACACATCAACAAAACATTACCATCACTATTATTATACTGGCATTACACACATCGCTACATACCAGCACAACAAAATACATCAGAAACACATGGACCAAAACAAGTGGATGTATGATGTTTTTGGACTAACATTTTCAACCCTAAAGTTTTAGCATTTTGGCCATCTTTGTGTTTTTGGAGTCATTAGTGATCTTATCTAATAAATTGGGAAAGAAAGAGATGTGATGGGTGAAACTCTCCAAGCTAATACCATCAGTAACATAAGGTAACGTAAAGGTAATTTTCTTGAAAGTTGTCCTGTTAGTGTAACTTCTAACTAGCTACCTGTACAATAGCCTTGCATGGACCTATACACTATTACCAGTGCTGAAGATAAGTCTGATTCGATCAACTACCTTTTCTGGAACGGGGTTAAAAACTAACAAAACATTGGGGTCATTAGTATTTAATTAAATGAGTCACACTCATCTTAGATGATGCTGAGTGCCAGATGCAGTGTTAGGGCCTTTATATATAGTGCATGTACATGCTGTAATGTTGGTAGAGATATAATTTTGGTCTCTCCCACTTCCACTTACACATGAGGAAGCAAGCTGTGGTACTAAAATTATTAAATCCCCACAAAAGAAAACGGCTCCTCAAAATTATATGTTTTTGCCAAAATGTATCATTTGCAACATAAAGTTACAGTTCAAAAGCTGTTGACTTAATATGTTAATACCTTTATAGCAGAGGAGAGGAGACTGAAAAGAGTCACCCAATAGCAGGATTATTCCATCAGACTACTTCTTGTGACACAGGTTACAAGTATTTTTAACTCACAACACCAGCCACACTGCAAATTAGGAAACATCAAATACTTCCAAGTAATTTCTGCCACTTGCTAAATGTTAACAATTATAGTTGTGTTTGATGAAGTTAATGTTAAATTTTCAAAGCCTTATCTAAAGACACACTAATTAGCAGGCTGATAGATAATGCACCTAGCTACTGAATTAATGATACCATTAGCTAATGTAGCTATGTTATGCTAACAGGCCAGGCTGTAATTGTGTAACAGAAAATTTCATAAAACCTGTGTGACAAAATACTTTCACAGCCTTATCACAACTTTTTAACAATTAAAGTACGCAGTGAAGGAAAATTCATTTATTGAATAATCAGGGTCATCAACTCAGCAGGTGAGTAATAAGGCTGATGGTTTTCTCAGCTGAAGACTCATTAGAGCAGCTGTGTGTGTTGACATCACTATATGACCTTCATCACATCAGGCCTCACCTGCCTGCAGGGGGCTATAGGTCCTGAAGTCAGTGTGAATGGTTTGCTATCAGCGGGACAGAAAGCTGACTCACCTCTCCTGGAGTCTGAACATACTCTTCTTTTCTGCGTGCGTGTGTGTGTGTGTGCGTGCGCGTGTGTGCGTGTGTGCGCGTGTGTGTGTGTGTGTGCGGCTTCAGCCCCTGGTACAGCGCTCTGATATGATCAGTCTGAAGTCTCGGATGCCAAATTACGGCCTGCAAAGGTTCCAGTGGCTCACACACACTTGGAACATCTTCCAAACAGAGGTCAGAAGGCAACACACACACACACACACACACACACACACACACACACACACACACGCAAACACAAACAATCACACATGAAGTGTTCATGTGACCTGTGTGATGACAGGTGTGTTTACCTGCCCACAGTTTAAATGCTGTGGGGTGATCTACTTCACTGATTGGCTGGAGATGACAGAGATGGAGTGGCCACCTGACTCCTGTTGTTCCAATCAGTATCCAGGATGTGCTCGCCATGCCCACTACCATGACCTCAGCGACCTGCATCAAGAGGTGAGACGCTACTGTCCTGATCATCTGAGCTAATACAGTAAAACTCTGGTCAACGATATGACAATTGTGGTTTAAAGTTGCTGCACATCAGGGGTGAACTAATATTTCTCCAGGTAGCTGCTTTGGCAACACTGCCAAAAAAAGTATCTTCTGTGAACTCCACAGATGAAATCAGAAGCACTTTTATAAAATTGTTTAATCTTACAAAAACAGTTTTGACACTGACTTTGTGTAGAAGTCCAAAGTTTTATGACACCTTGCTCCACATTGTGCTTTATACTGATGCCCATATGTTCCTCCTGATGCTGCTTAAGGAGGTTCCAGACACATCATTCACCACATTACAAGAGGTTGAAGGTGTTGGATGAAGATGCAAGATGAAGTTCTGGGTGGTTTCAAGCAGTTCCTCAGGAGGAGATTATAGGGATCATGAGGAAATTTCCATGTTGGACAGTTTTTGTAAATGTTTATTTTCATTATATTTCAGTGACAATATTTACATTCATATAGAAATAAAGTCATACTCCTGCCCTGTTTTGACTGTCTCTCATTAATTTTCCAACAAAACCAATCATCTCTGACACTGTTTTGATTATCCCAATTTTTGGTGGAAAATATCATAGTCAGTATTTTTTTTAGCACTGATGATGGAATGATGTCTATGTGGTTTAACATGTTTCTTCTTCTTCATGTGTTTCCATGTCTCAGGGCTGTGGTCCAAAGATCTACAATTTCATTCGGGGGACAAAGCAGCTACAGGTTTTACGTTTCTTAGGTGTGTCCATTGGCGTTGCTCAGATTCTAGCGATGGCGCTGACTCTCATGCTGCTCTGGGCGCTATATTATGGACGCAAATCCCCAGAACTCAACTCTGTGCCCCCCCCACCAGATGACCCTGCCCCTCCCACAGTAACGCATGGACCCTCAGACGAAGCACTTAAATTCAGCGGCGGCCGCTCAACTAAAGTCTGCGCCAACACATCTGCTGCTGCCAAGCCAAGTGATCTTCAGTTTGAGATGGAGCGAATGACACAGCTTCAGACTGAAAACAAAAACAGATTTAAAGAAAAAACACAAGGAAACATGACAACAGAGAGCTACAGGTAGAGATGTTTGTTTCAGAAAACATCTCTGAACTCTAAAACTGAACTCAAAAAAGTCCTCATTTTTGGTACTTTTTGGTTCTTCACTGGATGAGAACTGATGGAAACAACCACTGTTTTAAACAGAAGAATTTTAATTTGTTTTATCACCACTGAAGAGACAGAATATTTTGGAACTTTGTTGCTGTCACTGGAAGATAAGCAGAGTGTTGCTTGCTGTACATGAGAAACTGTGCATGGGCTTAATATTTAATAATGATCATCTCAGCTTTATCTGAAGAAATGATCATTTTCTCACTGGAATAAAAACATCAAAGCAGGATAATCTGTGTGAGACTGGTTTAGTTACCACACTTTGCAGACCAGCTGGGAAAGGTATGGACCTAACATCACTATGTTATACATAAACACACACACACACACACACACACACAATCTTAGTTTGAGTATTTTTAACATTAAAAACTAACTCGAGTTTTTGTCACTTATTAAGTGACCTTGCAGCTTTTTTCTCACCTTTTCCAGTTCCTTTTAGGTTCAGAGTTCTGCTAACAGTTTCTCTTGGATATCACCCTATCCTCTAATGTCTGTCAAAATGTTAACACCAGTCTCTGACATCTAAAAATGATCCAGGCCACATATTCTCCTTATTGGATTCATCAAGCATTTCATAAACTGCTCAAGTTAAATTGCAGCTGTTGGTGGCAGTCACTCACACGTTGTCATTAGGGAAATATACATTCACTAAAATCACTTCCTGGAGACTAACTTTAACCACAACATGCCTAACCTTTGCCCTACACCAACCCCTAACCTTGTAACAACTCCTATCCCTCTAAATGAATGATTTATGTTACAGGTACCTTATCTGCAAAAGAGAAATTAATCCCTGTCATGAAAAAATGATTAAAGTATCCATGATTTAAGTTATAGTAGGCCTTGCACACAATGTCAGCAGTTAGAAATAGAAAATTCTGAAGAATCATCATGTTAGATTTGTTGTTTTCACATAAACAAAAGTTAAGTCATTCTCTATCATCACATGACTTAACACCACGGTACTTATTGACTGAGAGTACTATATGAAAGCCCCTGTAGTTACAAATGTGGGTGTTTGACCTTCTCATGAAAAAATTATCATCTCTGAACAGTAGTGACATGTGTTCCATCACCATAGTGACCAGTGTCGTCACTGCGGGTAGTTCAACATAAGGCCTGAACACACAGAGCCAGATGTTACACAGAGGCTGTATGTCCCCGTGTTTGACACACATAGACTCTACTGGGACTAAATGATATGAACAACGGCCAAGGTAGATTTAGTTCACAGGGAGAAATTATTACATTTTAACCTTCACTAAGGCGGTTGCCCAGCAGCCTGCTATAATCTAATTTCATCAGCCACAGACATATTAATAACCTGAAAATACAGTGGAAACAGAAAAGGTGACAGAATTTCTGTTTCCACACAGATATTGGTTTAGTCTCATCTTTTTTTCTCACCCTTTGAGAAGTAGGTGAGACCTGTGTGCTCTCCCAGTTACTGTGAAGTCCTAGTCCACAACAGAAGCAGATGAGCAGTTTTAGTTTCCTGTCTGTAACTGTACCATAGGTGTCCTATGGCAAGCTCAGGATGTCCTCTGCAGCCAAACATTTAATAACACTGGAAAGTGGGTTTCACAGATCTTAATCAATTGTTGATTAATTGTCCAAGACTGTGGCTTCAATCTGAAAGTATTTTCTGACAGTGCAGTAAGCATTATATAGCTGTGTTCATTTTGAATTATGTCCCCATAATTCATACTCAATCTGATTCAACTGGTAAAGTTATGAGTCTGGGGCAGCCACAGCGCATTAAAAACAGAAAGCATAATGTGCTGTGCACTTTTAATACCTCTCGGCCAAATATGGTGTAAGATTCTGTCGAAAGTTACTGCCTTATAATTTGGCTTAGATTGTCTTTGTGTAAAACTTATTACATAGATAGATAGATATTTATTATAACTGTGCCAGGCACAAGGCCATTTGACCTTGAAAAAGTAGGCTAAGGTCACTTATTTTCAATAGGCTTCTGGTCCATGCCAAGATGCATCCACAGTATAAATTTGGTGCAGATATCTCAATGCATTCTTCAGATAGTGTGATTATGTCATTGAATGGACAGACAGACGGACAGATGACAAAACGATTGCAATACCCCTCACCCGAAGGGTAATAAATAAACATACAGCTTTTGCTACTGCGACCACTCACTTCAGACTTACACTTTTACATTCATACAGTCTATGTCACCCCCGTGAACCTCACAAGGACTAAACTGTTCAGAAAATGAATGGATGGACAAGCTTTGTCAAACTGCACCAAAAGAGGATTGTGTTATTCTATTATTCTGTTGCTGCCAAATGTAGTTATATCCAACTTGCACCAATAGAACTTAATCCTGAATGTAATGCAAACTCTGCCCTACATTAAGGTGCTACTAGTGGAGGGAAAGAGAGTCCCTTTGTCTTGCAGTATCAACAGTCAGCAATCTGTGATACAATTACTCTGTCATTTTGTCAAATGAGGCATTGATCACAATGATGGTTCGATGTCATCATGAACCATGGCCTTGCATAAAACATAATCCTGTGGTAAACAATGCTTCATGCATGAAAGAATATGACTGTTGGACAAACTAAACACCTATAGTCCTAACAGAGTGAAAGCACCACCAATTAAATGTGACTATTTAATCACTGAAATTACCATGGGTAGGTTCAAGTAAGGTGCACACTTAGCACAAAACACAGGCATGGGGGGTTAATTTGTAAACCAGTGGAAGTCCTGAGGTTATTATAGACCCATGTAAATAGGATTTCAGATGCTTTGTGATGTGTATGATAAGGTCTGTCAGTCCCAATTACGTTAAAAATGCAGTACCTCAGGAATAGCTCAACAGAATGTCTTAACATTTTGAACAAACTGAACTCACCTCTGGCACACCACCATTTTGTTACCAACTGCTGGATTCAAAGAGATAAGACCATCTGTTCAGTTGGTCTTTTTTCTCTGTGTAGACCAATCTACCTTTGTTTAACCATTTACATTTCTGCACGGCTGCACATTGTTAGGACTGTCCTTTGCCTTCTGGGAGTGGTACTGAATGACTGACATCTGCTAGGCCTTCAGGTGCATTTGATACTGTACGACTCAGATGTCTTTACTTTAAGGTTAACAGCATTGACTTACAGGATGTTGGACATAATACTGTATTACACTGTCTCATAGTGTAGAGTTGAAGCTACCTCTGTGTCATTCATACAAACCTCTACCACCTCTGTCACTTGAATGTCAAAGAAACAACATTTTTGGTACAATTTATCTTAAAAAAAAAAAAAAAAAAAAAAAAAAAAAAAAAAAAAAAAGAAATAATTCCTTACAAAGTATAGGGTACATGATGTAATTGGTAACAAAATAATAAGATTATTTATGCAAAATCACACCTTGTATAAAATACCATGAGCTGTAGAAATAGCATCAAAAGTGATATGACATTGAAAGTGTGATATGACATCCGTATATATCTGAATCAGAGCGCATTAGGGTCTTTTCTTGATGACATCTGCTTTCACATTATATTGGCTTTTTTTTTTTTTTTTAATATTTGTTTTTATTAATGGAAGCTTTTACAGGATGTTTATGGTGTTTAGCAAACATCTACAGTTTGTTACAGTGATATAAGGTGCATTTTACAGAAGGAACATACATAAATGTATAAACTTGCAGATACATCACACAAGGATGATTTTTTTTAACATTAGAAAAGAAGAAATAAATAAAAAATAATAAAAATTAAAATCAAAACAAAACAAAAATACCACACATTTTACTGTTTATCTAAATGAAGTTATTGCATATCTCCAGCCTTCATCACAGGATTCTCACTCACTCACTGGACCAGGATGGATTAGCCCATCTGACAGAGAGAGAAAGGACAGTGGTTTTTGTCCATGTGGCTGCATTTGTCTCTATTCCAAAGTACACCAAATGTTATCTGAAAAAAATCTGCAAAAGAAAATACAAATGTAAATACCACTCATTAGTGTAATATGAATAGTCAGGAGTTAGTTCATGATCGGTTGTAGTACTTCATGTAATAATTTACAAGTAGTAGCTGAGAGTAAGAACTAGGACCATGTTAAAAAATCTTGGAGGGGGGTTGGTTTTTGATACATGAACAAATCTGCCAGTCTAGTTGCTTCTCTGAATTTGCAACAATTGGTCAGTGCTTTAGTGTAACATTTCTTTCTGCATCGCTTCATTAATTGTGGGATTCTGTTGGTGTTTTCCATTTAATATGGCGTTTATTGTTTGCATTTTGTATCAAGTCAAAAAGCAGTCACCTTATTTGGGCTACACACCAACTTTTACACATCTCGCTAGTACAAAACAAAAAGGTAATATTAGTGTTCTTTGTACTCAGGCATCTTTTATGAACTATGAAAGCAGTAAATATCATATAGAGCCTGCTGGTTGTTACTCTTTGTATAAATCCCAAAAACCAATTACATTGTAGCTTAATTTCTTGCTGAAAGTTTGGGAGTCTGGTGCTGTTTTTGTGACTAATTTGCAATGTGTTCTACAGTCCATGCTAATGGACATTATCCAAATCAGGCACTAAGCACAAAAAGACCCTTTGAAGCAATCATGTGACATTATGCAATATAACTAAATATAAAAAAGAAGGGGGAAAAAACAGCATGTAATTAAACACATAACAGAGCATTTATTCTTTTCCTATATCGTAATTTGAATGAAGCACAAAAACTAGCATACACAAAAGCATTTAATTTAGCAGCTTTTCTGAATGAAACAGACACTCTGTGTTTTTTAACATAACATGGTTTATTCTATGTATTCAGACACTGCACCGGACAAAACCATGGAAGCTTCTTTTTTAATATTATCCTCAATAATTCATATTTTATCAATAATACAAGCTGTAACAAATCAAACAATAATTATGATAATCATCCTCTGGTTTTCACCAATGTACACAACGCCCTCACGTCCATGTCATTCTTACATCACTTCTTGTCTCTGACATGACGACTGATCCAAACGCATGCACTGGGGAACACTTTAGAAAAATGTCATGAACATAAGACAACATTATGGAAATGATAGAAAAAAAATAAGATTTACTACACTTAGGAACAATTACAACACATTTGCACTAGCAAGAGTAATAATCATAATCAGAATAATCTGTATTTCTAACTTTTACAACAAAACTCAACATAATGATACTCAAAAATATGCATCTGTTTTTTTCCCCTCACCTTCATCCCATTTCCCAAAAATACAAAGCAGAAGGAAACTTTACAAAAAGAAAACAAACTGGTTGCATATGTCACCTTAGGTTCGAGCAGTGATGAAGAAGGTTGGCCTCCAAAATTTTGCATTCAGGCAGTTTTTGCCTTAAAAATGAAAGAAAGAAAGAAATCTGCATTTATTAGAGTTCAGCTGCTTCGAGCAGATTAAATTCCAGCTGACAGATCAGATGTCTGCTCGAACATATTTGCATCTATTTCATCTCTGAAGGCAAAGTAAACTTATCCGTAAAATCCAGAAACATTGAAAATAAAAGACACACTGAGACTCAGTAAGCAGGTAATGGTAAATATATGCATACATGCATTTTTTTTTTTTTTAATAAAAAAGTGTTTTTTTCTTAATTTAGATTTGCATCTCTGATGTTACCATCAGTTTACTGACATTAACTGTGCTCATTTGGACTTAGTCATGTTTGAAAAATAAAAATCAGTTTAACATGAGAATATTTAATGTTTGACAATGACAGGGGTTATTCTTCTAGGAGAAAAAATGAATAATTGAAGATATTTAGTACCATTTTCAACTATTTTCAAGTGATTTATATGGGTGGTTAGAAATAAATCTGATTTAACTTATATGTTACATTAAGATATTATGTATAAGACTTTGAAGATATATTTTTTTTACTTTAACATATAAAAGTAAATTTCAGAGAACATTTACAAACTTATTTGACTTAAAAACTGCTGATATTCTTTTCTTTGTGTACTTTTTTTGTTTTATTTTTATGACTAATTGTATGTATTTTATGCTCTAATGTTAAACTGGTTTACAACAAACTGATGCGGCTACTCTTCTGGTTATGTGTTTGTCAATACTGACCAGAATTATAATTTTGTTAGAAGTTTAAACATTTGGAGAATTTCAGCTTTGGAAGGAACAATAAAAAATGTCACTAGCAAAAATAAACAGAGCTAGCTAGTTTAATGCCAGTTAGCTGCTGTTCTGTTTGTATTTGTTAATGCTAGCTTGTTGCTAGCTAGCTACATTTTACTAGACTCTAGCACCGACTAGTTTTAATAAAGGCGAGCAAGTAATTGTTTTTCTGTTCTCAAATGGTGCTAATCATCTCTAATTAAATTTGACTCGACTGCTTTAATTTGCTGAGACAAACATAAGAATAGAAAAATAACATCAGGCAACATGTGCTTTAAAAATAAATCAGCAAGCAGGACAACAAAGAGAAAGACAAAAGTTTGTATCACAAATTGACATCAATGTTTTTTACGATGGCGTTTTGTTACCACGACAACCTGATGAGTTGATTTGTGTAGAGCAGAGAAGGCAGTCAACTCTGACAGAAAGCCGGGTAAAAATGAATATTTACAGTCAGTCTTTGCAGTCAGATCTGCATGCAGAGAAACAGCATGAACATCACTGTTCCATGCACTCGGACACACACAGATAAGAAACATGCTCAGGTGGTTACGTTGTCCTTTCTGTTGATGCCTTGAGCAGTACTTTCTCTGAAATCAGCTGACAATGGGAAGAGGTTGTCAGTTTTTAAATACCTTTATAGGCCATCGCTGATCCAGGACAGTCATGGTGTACTATAAACTCGATGTTTAAATCAGCAGATCCCCAAATCTGCCGATAAGTCAAAAACACAGATTTACCAGGTGACAGTATACCCAAGCCCTCAATCTGTTTCTTACTGTAAAGTACATTAAAACAGATATTTATTTCCAAGTTTAATTTGTATAAACACAATTTTGGTTTTCAGATTTTACAGTTTAAATGTGTTATTTTTACATATTGTATTTGTATTTCTTTTTTTTAAAGTTATGTAAAGTGTTCTCTCTCGGACTGGTTTGTTACATAGACTCATAAATGCCTCCAAGTCAGATGGTTTGTAATTAAAAAGAAAATCAGACTTAAGCCAACATAAATTACACTGATATAAGTAAAATGAGTGTTTCAGTAGTGTGGCCTAATAATTGTCTGCTAAGCTTTTCCGGGAGATTTCTGTCTACATTAAGTACAGAATCTTACGATGACTTCAGATAAAAGTAAAATTCTGTGTTTTTAAACTGCCAGCTGATGGAAAAATGGAAGATGGACACAAGTGTAGATCCTAAAATGTTAGCATTTTCCTTTAAATTGCAAACACAACACAGAAGTATAGCATCAGTTCTGTGTTAAAACATTAATATGATTTGAACTTATACTGTTAATGAACATTAATTAGCTTTCTCTGCAGTTACAGTTTCTTTTTCAGTTGCTGTAATAAAAATCCTTCCCAAAAGAAAAATCTGAGAGGGGGTTAGCTGAGCTTTAGTGCATACACATCGATGTATTTCTCCACTAGAGAGATTAACTAATCAAGCTAACCCATCGTGTTCCATTGTGGACACCTGCCACCCGTCCACTGAGTCTGTTGTGTTGCGGCGCCGTAGCTGCTGTCCTCCAGCTGTGTAGATATGTTTCAGGTTGGAAAGAGGTCTGTAGGGCCTAGAGTGCTGACACCCGGACAATGTTGGCCTGGGAGTAGTCAGGGGAGCTGGCTGATTCGTCCCCCTCAGGAGTGGTGACGGGTGGTGTGGGCATGCTGATGACGGCGGCGGTGATGTATGGCTGGTCACAGTTAAGAGGGACCGTCTCCTCAAACTTGGCGTTCAGACTGGAACGACTGGAGCGACTGCAGATACAGGTCAGAGGACATTCAACTCTTGGTAAAAAAAAAAGATGTATTACAATAAACAGTCCATTCTTTATAACTAATGATAGTGTTGTATTACAAATGTCAAAAAGTTGTCTATGCCGAATCCCTGTCGCAAATTTGCATCAAACCGTTCCATTACGGAATCAGCCAAGATAGCCTATATATTCCCCCAATGCCAGTTCAGGCATATTTGATACATACCTAATTAGGACACTAAAAATAATTTTGTGGCATCAATAAAACCATCTTCATCTCCTAAGACAGGAAAATCTGCATTAGTACTTTTTCATTACTACTGACCATTATACCTGTTGTTGCAAATTTGCATCGTACCCAAATTTTTATCTATTTTAAGTTTTAATTTTTAAAAAAAAAATCTAATTAACAATCTCCACTTAATTTAGCATCTGCTTTAAAGCAATAACACAAATAATATATATATTTTTTTATTATACTAGTATATTTGGTTTGGTCATGTGAATTTTGTCTATGAAAAAAAAAATACAACAGAGAGAAAAATCTTTTTTTTTTTCTGGTCCTATTTGAATTATGCCAACATTTAAATCAGTGGTTCCCAACCTTTTTTGGCTCGTGACCCCATTTTAACATCACAAATTTCTGGTGACCCCAGACATTCAAA